>JARVGQ010000610.1:3402094-3414402 GCA_031762355.1 Hypsolebias martinsi | reverse complement strand
TGTATATGTATGTATGTGTATATGTGCGTGTGTGTGTGGGGGGGGGGGGTGTGGATAGATATTTGTAAAAATGGGCAGTTTGTCTGATATAAAGATATAAATACCTATTCAGGTTGGCCAGCGTCTCTAAACAATCACACCGTTGAAGGTACAATAGTTAATAACACACACTGAATCAAGTTTATTAATTTCTTTACTCTTTTTCATTTCATGTGATCAGATGTAAACATGTTGTTTATTAAGAGACCAAGGAATAAAATGAAAGCAGCAACAGCTTTTAAAACTCTCTTGAACATCTTTCAGTTAGCTCACAGTGAAACTGTACAACGTCCATGAATCTAAAGTGGCTTTTGTTCCATTGGGATTCTCAGCTGTAAACGTGCAGTGGATGAGAGCGAGATGGAGGCGGCAGAGAGACGAAACCTGCGCTGCGTATGGGTCACCGGTGGACGGGCTCTAACAGAGCAGGAAGCGGCTGTCAAGATTGTGTCCGCGGCGAGGCTCCTGCTTCGGGAAGACTTGGCTCAACTGGGAGTCAAGTGGGATCCAGCTGCACTTCCTCCAGGGTGTCCTTCTACGTGCAGCCCCGGTGATCATGGCAGTGGAGACTCGAACACCTCGTCTGTCTCGTATATCAGCCCACATGACGTACGGGCAGGCAGGGCTGTAGAGCAGAAGAAGAGCGGAGTCACTGAAGTGCACAGAGAGGAGATTAATAGAGATGACAAGAGTGAAAGGAGGATGGTTGATGGGAAAGATGGAGAAGAAGAAGAAACAAGAACTCAAAACACGACTGAACCAAAAACCAGACAAACAAACAGTGAATTTCTGGTTGAAAGAGACAAAGAAAACACAGAGGCAAGGACAAATGAATCAGTTGTAAGCAACAAGGAAACTTCAAAAGGAAACCTAAAGAAAGAAGGGTTAAAAAAGGAAGAGTGCAACACAATCAGGCCAAAAGCAGGAGAGACGAGTAAAAGAAGTGCATCGATCAGACCAGAGAAGTCTAATTATGATGCTGTTGAAAGAAACCTTACCCAGGAGTTGGATGAGATCGTTTCCAGCCCTCTGCCTCATATGCCTCCACCTCCTCAACCACTACTTTCTCCAGCAGCACCTCCATGTTTCAGAGCCCCGGTATCTTGTTTAGAACAACAAAGTGCGTCCACAAGCACAGAAAAAGAAGAGTCCCTCACAAAGCTTACTGTATCTCCTCTGCACCCAGGGAGACTGAAGCACTCCAGAGCATTAAGTAAAGTCCTTCAGTTTATACAAACAAGTAAAGACCCACAAGAAAATGTAGAGCTTATTGAAAGATCAGACATGGAAACCACAGCATCTGCACCTGCCCCTGTTCAAGAAAACCCTTGTGCTGTTTCCGCACCTACAGAGGCAGATGTGATAAACTCTCCACTGTCTGTCTCCCCTGCCTTTGTCCCCTTGTTCACTCCCGAGGCCAAGAGAAGGAGAATCGATGCCAGAGAGGTGGATGCATTTTCCTCTCCTGAGCTGTATGCAGGCAATAAGACAGACGAAGAAGCTGAGGAAGAAGTGAGCATGGAAGGAGAAAGTTTTGGCGACAGCTTCAACCTGGACACTCAGACAGAAAGAATAATCGCTCAGCAGACTTACAGGGATGAAGGTAAAGATCGTCTGGTAGAGACGAAGACTGAGAGAGATGAGGAAATGGTCACAGCAGATGTAGAGCTAGCAGGGACCACAGATGGGAGCAGAAATGAACTAGAAGTCTTCAACATCACATGTCCAAGATTCAGTACTTCTTTCACAGAAAGCCAGTTGGAGTTCATCCTCAACACCAGCCACCATGTAAGTGATTTTAGTCTGGTTTAATCAAATAACCATGAATATTGTTGACCTTCTTTAATCTGCTATGCTGTTCACACAGATGTCCTCTAATCCAACTGGTTGTTGTAACAACCAAAATAAAGATGTGTGTGATGATCAGATCCCAGATGCTAATCCAGCTGCTGCTGAGAGCCCTAACAGAAGCAGCAGCTTCCTGTTCGACAGCATGTACGACAGCCCTCTCCTGGGGGCTCTGAGACCAAACCAGGTACCTGACCAACCAGATGAGGAACAGTCTTCAAGCCAGGAGGTTGCAATGGATCGTCCTCTTCCACTGATCCAGCAGAGGCGACGCAGCGAGCTTCTTACTAACCAAGAAGCCGAGGAGCAGGAGGCAGTCCAATGGGGAGAGTCCTTCTTGAACCTGTCGGAGTGGGGGGACTCCCTCTTGGTGGGTGAACACTTCCTGGATAGGCAGAGTTTGCTGAGACCCATGAAAAGAACTGAGAGCGAGCAAGAGCTGCAGCAGCCAAGCAAAGACTGTGATAGTGGTGACGAACCACTGGTAGTTTCACAGCTTGGACACGGTCACGTGCAGCCACCGCTGACCGCTACCGTTCAAAACGAGTGGGACAAGGAGAAAGCTGATAATCATCAAGCTCATACTAGAAAAGCTCTGAATAGTAATGATTCTGAACCGAGTGGGAGGCAGAAAATGATTTGTGAAAAGGGTGACACTGCAATACACTTTGAGAAACAAACAGAAGAATGTGCTTTGTTTTCAAATGATGTTTTTACCCATCCACATGTCCAAAAAGAATGTGAAAGTGCTCTTTATTGCAGCCCTGGTTTACAAGATATCTTTGACCGCTGGCCCAGTATGTCTGACCCTCAGACACAAGCTGAAGCCTCAGATGCACCAGCTGTTCCAGCGTTGCCGCAGCCAGAGATGCAACTGGGTAGAAAAAGAAAAATGTCCCAACAATCTGATGCTGCCAAAAACGACTCCCACGAGGGACGAATTTCAAGAAATGAGAATACGCCAGAGAGACCGGGCTCTGCTGGAGACCTCATTCCCCCAACTCAAGAAACACCACCAGTCACCCCGAGAGTAAAGCTGACCACGTCTGTGCAGTCACCTGCCACAACTTCCTCAAACGCGTTTCAAGATAAAACAGCAGCCCAAAGAAATCAAACAAGAAACTATGATCACGTCTCCGACGCTGCTTGTGCTTCTATCAGTAAACAGGAAGCAAACAGGGTGAGGATAAAGGAAGTGAGAGCCGCCACACACGTGAGTTTACAAACCAGCCAGGGCCTTCATTGTCCCGCAGAGCATACCTCCCCTCCACACTCCTCCCCCCAGCCGGAGCCTCCCTCTGACACAGTGTCGCCCCTGAGTCTCGAAGGTTTCACCCTGCAGCTGTCCCAGGATGCTTCACTCTGTTGTAGCAACTCTGGGACGTTCTCCATCATAGATGTGGCGAGCGATAGGCGCCTCTTCGAGACGTTCATTGAAGAATGGAAAACGAAGGAGCGGTTTGCTCTCGCTTTGGCCTGTGAGAAGAGAGAGCACAAGCAGCAGTCTGAGGGGGGGATAGGAGGGAAGCATAAGAGAGGTAACCAAAACATTAATACAGATGTTGCAATATTATATTTAAAACTTTGCCAAGCTTTTATACCATTATCTGACCAGTACTGTATGTGCAGATGTCTTTTTTTTTGTGCAACACGGATTAAAACATGTTGAATGTTTTCTCTTTTTCTGTTTGCTTGCACAGCATCAGCATCTCATCCGAAGCCTAACCTAACTGATGGGTTTCCAGTAAGAGACGATGAAGATCTTGTTTTGATCGGGCTGTCTGTCTGCTGGGGATCAAGAGATGCATATTACATATGTCTGCAGCAGGAGCAGAGCAAAGGTACAAACAATGGATACTAATGCATGTAGGGTCACACTTTTCAAAGGGTTTCTGTTGTTCAATCTGTCTGGTACCCATCAGGTGTGAGCTCCAGCCTGGCTCCTCCTCCTCTGGATGATGAGCTGCCAGTAAGTCAAAGGCTGGAGCAGGTGAAGGTCTGTCTCAGCCACCAGTCAGCTGGTGACAAAGGAAGAGTGCTTGTCACATATGACATCATCAAGGTGTACAAGACGTTGGTACGTAGCTGTGGTATCAGCTTGGAGGGAACCTGTGAAGACCTGAAGGTGAGAAAACAAAGAAAATTAGATTATATGTGCACTCCCTCCTTCCCTTTATTACTTATAGAAGATTATCTTTTATATATTTCTTACAGCTTTAGATATATTCAGCAACTTTCTTTTTAATTAGAGATTTTGTTCGAAGAAATAATGGAACTAAAATTTAGTTTTTGCCAGCAGCGTAATGACAAACAAGATAAAATAGTTGTGTCTTCATGGGAAGGTCTGCAATAGCTTCCTATCACCTGTAGAAAAATAAGGTTCTGGGCGCCTAAGGATCCTACAAGAAATTAATAAAATCCAAAGGTTTTCTTGAAACAGAGGGAACTGAAAGTTAAAATTTAGAAAATGTTGGTTTAAAAAAAAAAAAAAACAGCTGTTCATGAAGCTCAGATCAGAACTACAGTTTGATACTGGACATTATAGATAGAGTTTGAGTAATGTAACCACAGACATGTTTACTGCAGACAGACAATAAAGTTAAATAGAAGAACTTTACAACAACTTCAAAGCATGGTGGTAGAAGTGTTATGATCTGCAGTGATTTGCTGTCTTTCAGACGGGTCTGCTTCCACTGAATTCTGCACCATATCAAATAACTTTAAAAAGAAGAAATACAAAGTTACCAAAAAATACATAAATAGAAGCCCAGATTAAGCAAACTTGTCCTGTGGAGATTTAAAATAAACATTGAAGGTCTTGTTGTTTACTAAACGATGTCATAAACTTGTTGACAGGCATTTTTGTTCATTAAATAAGTGAAAAACTACTTATCTAGCTTATTGTGTTTAAATATCATTAATCTGTGGGTCGTTACTGTTCAGAGGATCAAATGTTTTAATGTTCAAAAATCTGTTTTTTAAGAATAGTGAACTTTTGTGAGATGTGCTTAATTTTAATAAGACTACGTCATCATTAGATAAAATAAATAATGATGGGGATTATATAAGATTCCACGATACATTAACATCTTGACATTCACACTCTGAAACATGTACAGTATTACCTCTGCAGTTCTCTCAACGATCAGTACTTTCTGCATTTTGAATAAATTTGATCATTTTTAGCTACAAGCCATAGGATGAAGACATCAGAGAAAAACATGACTGATTTCTTCCACAGGTTGCATGCTGCCTGCTGGACCCTAGCAGTGAGGAGAGGACACTTCCAAAGGTATGTTGTGTTTCTGGAAAATAGCACCAAGTGGCAGCAGGTATAAGGAGAATAGGAGAAGACCCAGGATGGACCCCTGCGGAACCCCCCATTTAAGTGCTGCCGCTGCAGAACTAAAATCATTTGCTGGAAACACAAAAGGATCTGTCAGTGAGGTAGGATCTGAACCAATTGAGGGCTGACCCTTTGATGCTCACCCACTGGTCCAACCTAGCAATGAGGATTTCATGGTCGATGGTGTCAAAAGCGGATGTAAAGTCCAATAGGACAAGTAGCACAGAATTACCAGGGTCTTTGGATAAGAATATTTCATTAAAAACCTTCAGTAGGGCAGTTTCAGTGCTGTGGAGAGGTTTGAAGCCAGATTGGAATAACTCAAGGATAGCGTGATCCTCCAGGAAGCACTTCAACTGGGACTCGACTATTTTCTCCAGAAGTTTAGAAACAAATGGGAGTCTGGAGACAGGCCTGAAGTTGGATACGACTGAGGGGTCAAGGTTTAGTTTTTTCAGGAGAGGTTGAACAGCAGCATGTTATGATATGAGATTATAGCTGTACAACAGTTGCATCAGTTGTAATTATAACATAAATTATATACACAATAAACTGATAAAATAACCTAGATATCATCTAATTTATATTATAGGTATTTTCATGCGTTTCTATCAATTATGAATCAACATGTGGTTGTTACACTTCCTGTCAGCAGAGGGCGCCACAGGCCAGCATAACAGATTTTATTTGATAAAATGTTTAGGGCCTGTTTCACAGACAAGATTTAAGTCTAGTCCCAGACTGCAATGCTGTTTGAGCTGGTTTAACTCTAAGACCTGCACAGCCTGATATTAAAATAGTCACAGATTTAGTCTGTTCTGGACTAAAGCCAGAGAGAAATATGACAAACAAATGAGTAAAGTGTTTTTTGAGCATTTATTAAAATAAAAACGTCACGGACATAGGAACTGTTAAATTTATTGTTAAGGTAGGTTGTTTTGTTCATGTGAACATGTTAGGTACAATGTGTTGATAGAGCTTAGTGTGTCCATTTTTCTATCATTTGGTCTGCTGTACGATGGCTTGATTTGATTTCAAATTCCCGCCGATCAACTGCGTAGACATTTGTAGAACTAAATGTATGCAAAGATGTGGGTGATGCTATATTCTATGTGGTTTATGATAATACTATCTTGAAGATCGAGTCTTAAACATAGGTTTCTCTTCAAGTCACTTCAAACTAAACAGCTTTATGAAAACTGACGCAGATCACATTAGTCTATTTAGAGTTGTCATTTCTAACCCCAGACCGAAGCCTGGCCCCACCCTACATTAATTCGGGGCAGGCCGGGCTATAATAATGTGCTGGATGGGCGGGCCGGGTTTCTGATTGTGTCAGCGGATCAGCCGCAATCTAATTACTGTATATGGCAACATGGCTTGCCATAAAAATCCAATATATGTCATCATGGCTTGCCATAAAATCCAATATATGTCATCATGGCTTGCCATACATCCACCAGCCGCACACAGCCATATCACCGTGAGCTGATCGGCCTCGAAAGAGGTAAAATAAAGTTCATTTAAGCTTCAGATGGGTCTATACTGCCAGGAAGCGATCCATCGCCCAAATGGACGTTCATTTAGCTGCTGCACTCAGCGAACACGCACAGCCAACGACCCAAACAGGTGAGATCTCAAAGCAGACATGTCAGAGCAGGGTCCGTGTCTGAATAATGCAGAATGCAGGCAGAAGCAGGGATTTAGTGCGCTTTAACAGCCATGAAAGGACAAACACCCTCTCAGCTCTGATCTTCTGCCCCTTTTATTCAACTGCGTGTTTCCACCAACCGTTAATAACTGGCAGTAAAAGCTTAATTTAAAATGTCGGGGGGGGGGGGGGTTCGGATTCAGATCTCTAATTACTATTAATTCATTGGGTTGGGTTTGGAAATGATGGCTACGAGCTGGGGTCAGGTTGGATCTGATTTTTTGGGGCTTGAATGCAACTATTCAAGGAAACGCGGTCAAGCTGCAATAGGTGGAGGCAATAGGGAGATAGCATTTGGAGTAGACAGGAACATCTGGTGCTTTCACAATAAAAGAGGACTTCAGAAAAATTACTTACGGGCACTTGTGTGGTATTGACAGGTCAGATCTGCAATAACCCTGGACATTAAAACTTTGGATATATGTAATATTAATCTGAAACATGTACACTTTCACTGTTGTACAAATACTGTATAATTTGGTTAATTTCAGTTTAATCTTGTTAAGTAAAGGATACCGGAAATCTGCCTCAAATCAAATTTATGTGGTTGTACTTCAGGTGGGCAAAAGGCTTCAGGAAATTACTTGTGCCAGAAAAGTAGCTGTAACCTACATATATTTAGACGTTTTTGAAAATGTGCATGGCATTTGTGACATAATTTATTCAAATGTGTTGTTCTAATCTAGTCGGTTGATCTGGATATAGAAGTGTCTTTGATCATACTCTTCACCGGTAACATAATCCAAAATGCCAGTATTATAAATTAAATACATTTTCTATAAGTAATTTTATTATAGCATTTTACAAAGACAATTTTGCTTAAAAAATATGAATTTTTACTTTACAAAGTAATGTTAACATTATAGTTTCTCAACATAAAAACACTTCCAAGTTGTCATATTTCAATTCACTTGTACTTATAATTTTCTGTATTTCTAGAGAAATTACTTTGTGCATCCACATGACAAAACAATCAAAAACTAATGTTTATAACGACATATTTAATGTATTAAACAATGGAAATGGCAAAAACTTACTGAACAAATGTACATACATTCCTGTTGTAAATTACAGGCTTCAGTAAAGGCCAAAATACAGTACTTGGGTACAGTGACTCAACCAGCATCAGCCGGTTTGAAACACTGATTTCACAGTCTGCACTGATCACTTTTATTCTATCTTTTACAGAACATGAAAAAACTGAATGAATAAAAAGACCAACATAACATTACATAACTACTGTATTACAACCATAACAATGATTTTAGTGAACAGCTGAAAAATATATTCCACTTTTGAAAAGAAGATAACTACAGTTTACAAAATAGAACTTGGTAACCTAAAAACACAAAAAGCAAGTTCATGGAAGGACTTGCTCACTGGTTGAAGGAGGTGGTGCTCCGGGGACAGCAAAGTGTGAGAATTTACTTGCAGGTTCCCATGTGTCAGCCCCAGATTTTCCCGCTAGAAAAGATCAACAGTTTTAAAACCAGGTTGTGGATTTATTGTGCTGTACTGTTGACAAATTCCTCTTTCTAAGATGTATGTGTTTTTAAAAGCCTATGCAATTAGGAGTTACATGCAACACACAGATAATAAAAAATGTATTTTCTTTGTGTTCCCTTTGTAGAGATGTATTGTTCTCACACATTACAGTGCTGCTCAAAATAAAAAGTTAAAGTGATTATTTCATAGATCTATGTATGACATGATTGGGCTGGACGTTATGGCAGAAAAACCTTTCATGATATAAGAGTTTCATATTCATAGAGTCAATATCGATAATTATTGATTACCGTATTTTCCAGAGTATAAGCAGTACCTTTTTGTATAAATTTGCAAGCCCTGCAACTTATACACCAAAGCGACTAATATATGTTTTTCCCCATATTTATTACCCAAATTTTGACTGACATCTGACGCTTTCGTTCATTCTGGCATGGTAAATATTGAACACTAATATTTGCTGCTGCTAGAGGCACGGGAGGACTCTCTGGGCTTTTGAAAACTGCCGGTAGTCATATCTGTTGATTCCAGACCTGCTAAAACCATGCAGGCCCACGCCAAAATGTCACCCATTGAGTACAGAGAGAGAAGATGACACGACACAGACAACAACTACCCTAACAACTAGAAAAAATGGCGCTGCTGTCAGGATTCAGGAAAGCTGGAATAGCTGGAGCAGGAGCGGACGTGGAGGAGTTTGTCATTCCCCTATCTGTTACAGAAGCACGATCCGTATTGTACTTCCGGGTTGCATGGATCACCTTTGTTTATGAATAAAAACTTTCTTAATTTACTTAGAAAAGTATGTGCTCTATCCCCACCGAAATTCATGTAGCTAATTTATGCTATTCATATTTCCGTTACAAATCAGTGGTTAAGATGATGTGCGACACATTAGACCTGACCCCCCAGCCTGCACAGAATGAAAAAAAAACCTGCAAGATACAGAATGAATTATTTCCACAGTGAAACAACGCTGCTCAGTGGTGAAGCTGCATATCATTTTAACCATGACGTAAATACGTCAATGATTTTAAAGGAAACACAAGTGGCGTAAATTAGCAACATGAAAATTGGCAAAGATAGACCACATGTCTAAGTAAATTGACAGTTCTTATTGATAAACAGAATTATACCAGTACATTTTCCTTAATCTAGCATCTTCAAAGGCGATCCGTGCGACCCGTAAGTATTCTTTTTAGCACATGCGCAAATGAGCAACACCACAGATCGCGTTCTGTAACAGATAGGGGAATGACAGAATCTGATGGCAGACCTGGGGAAGAAGAGGAGGAGGAGGCAGCCCTTCATCTCCTTTGGGAGTTGGCAGAACTCTTCATTAGCAACACAGAGGATGAAGAATTCAACAGATTCAGCAATGTCGAGTGAAAAATTAAATGGAAAAACAAGAAAAAATAAATTGGTGTTTGTAATTATTATGGCTTGGTGAACAGGTGGGCATGTTATGTTAAAGACGCTTCATTTCTCCATGTTTTGACCATTAAAGTGCATTTATTAAAGAAAAGTTCAACTGTGACACACATTTGCTATAATTTCGAGCAAACAAATGTTTTTAAGTGTTTATCTTGTTAAATTCTTGTTAGTCCCCCTGTGCACGCTCCCGCGGCCGCCATTTGGCAGCCATTTGATTTTTGGCACAACAATGTGTAATGGTCAACAGTCCCCTGGTGACCCCTCATCTACTCGCATCACTGCTCCTCGTGTCATATTTCCTCCCATCCTGCCTTCATGCTCTTTGTTCTTCTGCCCATGTCAGCTGCCATAGTTTCTGTCCCTCATGCCACTGTTTGTTTCCCAGCTGTGTTTTGCCTATCACCCCTCCTCCAGCTCAAGCCTGCTCCCTTCACTCCATGCCACGCCTCCCTTTTCTCACAGCAATCAGCCCTGATTCCACTCACCTGTTCTGCTCATCTAGTTCACCTGCTCTAGACCCTTTATAAGTTGCATTCTCCCTCTCCATGAGTGCCGAATTATTACACCTCTCATGGACCCTGATAGTGAAGCCTTTTATCATAGTATCTTGTTTCATGCTTTGTATCCTTGCCTTGCCTTGAACCTACTCCTGTTTTTTGACTCCTCGCCTTGCCTGCCCCTTTGGATTTGTCTGCCTCTCAGACCACGGAAACATACTCTGCCTCCTCTACTAAGACCACGCTTCACGGATTACGTTTTTAGATTTTGAATCTGGACCTCTGCCTTCCTGTTTATGACGCCTGCTCTGCACCAGGACCAGTGACACCATCGCTACCATTCTGTCAGGTGACTCTCTTCTTCCAGCCTTTGAGAACCTGATTCTGATTCTGATCCCACCAGCAACAACCAAATTAATCAAAACTGTTCTTTTTGTACTCCTGTGTCTGGCTGTCTTTGAATCCGAAAACCGGGTTCCTGACAGAATAATTAGGCCAAAATGGATTCAAAGCCAGAACAGGAGTGGCTCTCGGGGCTGGAGGGCTCATTGATTTACCTGGACATTCAGATGCAGCTCATGTTGACCATGCTCCGTGCCAAGTTTAGTACACACACCACAGAAACTCTGCCACACACCATGCCTGCTGCAGACCCCAAAGCCTCCATGACTGCTGCAGACCTCAAGGCCTCCATGCCTGCTGCAGACCCCAAGGCCTCCATGACTGCTGCAGACCTCAAGGCCTCCATGCCTGCTGAAGACCCCAAGGCTCCCATGACTGCTCCAGCAGCAGCTCCCCAGGCCTCCATG
Organism: Hypsolebias martinsi; assembly: GCA_031762355.1. Lineage (NCBI taxonomy): Eukaryota > Metazoa > Chordata > Actinopteri > Cyprinodontiformes > Rivulidae > Hypsolebias > Hypsolebias martinsi. The sequence continues at coordinate 3,403,212 of JARVGQ010000610.1, read as the reverse complement.
ACTGCTGCAGACCCCAAAGCCTCCATGCCTGCTGAAGACCCCAAAGCCTCCATGCCTGCTGCAGACCTCAAGGCCTCCATGCCTGCTGCAGACCCCAAGGCCTCCATGCTTGCTGCAGACCCCAAGGCCTCCATTCCTGCTGCAGACCTCAAGGCCTCCATACCTGCTGCAGACCCCAAGGCCTACATGACTGCTGCAGACCTCAAGGCCTCCATGCCTGCTGCAGACCCCAACGCCTCCATGCCTGCTGCAGACCCCAAGGCCTCCATGCCTGCTGCAGACCCCAAGGCCTCCGTGCCTGCTGCAGACCCCAAAGCCTCCATGCCTGCTGCAGACCCCAAGGCCTCCGTGCCTGCTGCAGACCCCAAGGCCTCCGTGCCTGCTGCAGACCCCAAGGCCTCCATGCCTGCTGCAGACCCCAAGGCTCCCATGACTGCTGCAGACCCCAAGGCTCCCATGACTGCTCCAGCAGCAGCTTCCCAGGCCTCTATGATTGCTGCAGCAGCAGCTCCCCAGGCCTCCATGTCTCGCCCACTGCAGCACCACAGGCATCCATGTTGCCCGTTGCAGAGGCTCCCAAGGCCTCCATGTTGCCCACTGCAGAGGCTCCACAGGTTTCCACGTCGCCTGCTGCAGCCCCACAGGCCCCCCAAGACAGCAGCTACAGCCCCACAGGCCCCCATGTCGTCTGCTGCTGCCCCACAGGCCTCGATGACTGCCACTTATCTGCCCCATTGTGATATAATGGAGGGTCACCCGGCCTTTCGCCCTTTGCATTGCAACTTGCCGGACAACCTCATGGCCACCCACCAGAGCCCTGGAACAGCTCTGGACGGCCCTTCTGGTTGCCAATCTGTTTCCTGCCCTCTTTCAAGATCCCCTCCACCCATCCAGTTCTTCTCTTCACCCCTCTACACTAGTGTAGGGGGTGAAAAACAAGTTAAAAAATAGAAAAAGAAAAATAATGTTGGGGTACCTAATTTTACTTAGTGTTTTTATTTACTTATTACAACTTGTTTTTCACCCCTCTACACTCTACCTCACAAAAAAAGTCTCCTGACATTAACAATTTCTTGTGTGAATCTCACTGTAGGGGAGTGTACTGCTGATACAGATGG
>JARVGQ010000610.1:2119075-2129323 GCA_031762355.1 Hypsolebias martinsi | reverse complement strand
CAGTCTTATAAATAGCACCCTCTCACAGTGGATCAACCAGTTTGCTGCTGACAGCCAAAACCAGCTGCTCACATCAAGGAGGACCATCAGCCTAACGATGGATCGTTAGCACCCTGATGGTTGTTTGCTATTCACAAATGCATTGCCTCTTCACATCTGATTTTTTTTTTATCCATTATTGTCTTTTTGTTATTCCTGTTTCTACAGATCCTGAGGTTTATAGGGGAGCTAGACCTGAGCTGCTGGCATGAGCAGATGTTAGGGAATTATATAGTGGAGAAGGGCCAGAAGCAGCAAGCCCTACGGGACGAGATCCTGGCCCAGTTGGTTTACTACACATGGGGCAAACAGGATGACCAGGTCAGTCTGAGGGGATGGCTTCTGCTGACCTGCTGCCTCAGTGCCTTTACACCGTCACCAACACTGGACAAACCACTGCTGAAGTAAGTTCAGTTTACCGTCAAACTCAGACACTGATCTTTGTAACATTAACCAGAGGTCTGGAGTTTTCAAATGTGACAGGAACTGAATAAAACATTTGTTTTGATGTGTCTCTTTTGGAGGGATAACTGGTACAATAAATTTACATAAAGTATTGTTTTCTAAATAATTTCAATAATTCAGCTGGGGCATCAGTCCCAGATTGTGGAGTATAGTCTCCAACGTGACTAGTACACTCACTTCAGCCAGTCATTGTCAGCTGGGGGAGACAAGTCGGAGTGTGTCTGTCAGCTTGTCTTTGATTTGGTTTGAATTTGTTTCAACACTGTAATGTGAACGTGTGACATTCAGAGCACTCCCTCATGGTGAACATTCATAAAAGTAAAAAGTTATTCATAGCTAATGCTATACACATTAGCTCCTGAGCTAACATGATTACATTAGTACAGTATTTAGAATCATTCCTCCATTCTCCTCTCTGTCAATGTAATAAATTAATTTTGAATAAATAAATAAATAAATAAATAAATAAATAAATAAATAAATAAATAAATAAACAGGCTACAGTATTTTATGTTATTGCTTTTAAAGTTAAAGTAACTGTTTATCAAATAAGGTCTATGGTTCCAAGTAGTCGTGATCCAAGACTCACACTCAAAATTTTACATCTGTTAATTCCCTAAACCTTTTTAAATGATGCTTTAGTCTACACCTATTTCTGCTCAAACACTGTGGTCAAAATGTGTTCGTTTTTAACTCTTACATTCTCAGCTCCACCAACAGTACTGTATATTATTGTAATTTCTGAAGGTTACTGTATTTTATTTATTTATTTATTTCAATTAAGTTTGAAAATGTAATGTTTGAGTACAAGTTCAAAATACATAATGCCTTTAAACATTTTTTCCTTCAAGGGGTCAAACCTGATCAGCATAAAACATATATAACATCTAGAATAGAACACAACAAAACGTTTTCAAGTCAAATTTTGAATAAGATATGTTTACTCACATTTTACTTGCTACAGTAGCTAGAACTGGTTATTGTCACCCATCATGGAGCAAACAGGAGAAATTGTAAATACCCTGAGATTGATAACTTTAAAAATAAGTGAGATACAAATGTCCTTTTTGGTTTGTGGCTTCAGGAGTAAGAAAGAATCCTTTCACAAATTGGGTTGCCTAGTCAAAATGCAAGATGGATGCCACCATAAATGTATGAATGTAAATCTTGTGAGTTAGATAACTTGAAAAATAAGCAATGTGTTGACTTGTAATTTTGCTTCTTTCTTTTTTGGGAGCTTGGGAAGTCTAATTCTAACTTATAACCTGATGTGGTTTAGATCTGATTTGTTACAGATCTACCAGGGTTAAAGATCTGAATCCTCACACTGAGTCAGGACCCACAAATGTGAGGTCCAAAAATAATCCAGATCCTCCATGATCTCTGGCGCACTGCAGATGAAAGTCCATGAGTTAGCAAACACACCAAAAAGTACAGTAGAATCATGTTAAATTGGGACCCTGTCATAACTGCCTCCAGTTCTAGTTTATTATTGTTTTCTATTGTATTTAATTGTATTTAGATATATTTGTCTGTGAAAAGCATTATAAACATGAAGTAACTTTACAACATGAGAACTGTTTTAGAACATATCTAATAAAGTTCATTTAGTTTGCTTGATTTTTCCTTTTAAACCGAGTATTTTCTTTGCAGGTATGTATCAGACCATGGTCCAGGGGAGTATCGTTCACTGTGCCAACACAAACTCCTGACATCTCTGCAGATCCCAGCTCCCACTGCACGCATTTACCCACCCACCCAGCTGGAGTGGACCTGCAACGAGAGGAAAGGCACCATGCTGCTGGAAGTGAACACTTTTAATGGTGAGGTGGGCAGCATCTGTTCTGAACCTGGCCTTAAACAGGTCCGATGTCTGGCATGAGAGGCAACAGGCTATATGCATTCCTTCAAGGAATGATAAACCTTTTATTTTTTTTTTAAATAATTTGTTTACTAAAACCCTAACAACATGTTTTATTGTGTGCCAGATGAGACACTGACAGCTGAAGTAGAGTCATGGACCACAGGAGAGCAGCTGGCCTCCTGGGTTCTCCATCACAGGTAAATAATTCACTGTCTTTACATCTCTTTGTCCCCCGTCGTGAAGCGAAGAGGGGGAATAGGAAACACATTCTGTCTGTCTGTGCATGTTGTGAGCATGAGAACTTGGGAAAAAAGTGACTTCCATTTTGGTGTGTGGCTACATTCAGGAATAGGAAAGGTTAATTCTGAAAACTGGGTTGCCGTGTCAAAATCCAAGATTACCACCACCATATATATGTATATGTTAACATTGTGAGTTGGATAACTTGAAAAATAGTCAACATACTAATGTCTATGTTGGTGTGTGGCTGCATCTAGGTGTGAAAATGGTCACCATCAAAAACTGAGTTGCTATGTCAAAGTCCAAGATGGCCACTGCCAAACATATGTAAATCCCTATAAGTTGAGAAACTACGGTATGCTTTCTAGTTTTTATGTTGCTTAAATATATAGTTTCCTCAAATGATTGGGGTGGCTCTTGGGATGCTCGAAAATCACTCTATAGTGGCCAAGGCCACCATTGGCCACCCTCTGTCTTTGCCATTGTGCCTGGTTGCCTCCACTCACCATGATTCATCACTCTGTGCTATCGGACAAAACAAAGCGTACCTCTGTTCTTTTCCACAATGTAACTCCCACAATTTGAATACCTTGCACCATTAACATTAAGGTTTAAGTGCATTCCCTGTTCAATTCCAGTCCAGAATAACACTTATCTCAGAAACTACAAACATTTATTATTCAAATCCCTCAGCAATGGGGGACATTGGCTTGGTACATTTTAGTCTTTACCTTCTTTCTCCTTGCTTTCCCTCCTTCATGTGCCGTGGCCACAGAGGTGTTACAGAAGCAGTGCAGGGCTGGTCGGTGGCTTTTGTGACTAATGAAGGCTGGTCAGAATTGTCTGGCTCAGACTTTGTCATGGATCTGCTGGCTGGAGCAGAAGCTGAAGTACTGCCGCCACCAGGAACACCTTCTTCTACAAACTCTGACTACCTGTTTAGCAGGCCTCCAGAGAGGTAGAGCAGTGAAACCATAAAGTCACCCGTCTCTTGAAAGGATCGGTTTCCTGTCAGCTGTGATTCTGTTTTCCCAGGATGCCTGTCACAGATCTGGATGACTTCATCCCACCTGCACCTTCTATGCAAGCTCCAGGGCTACCTTTTTCTGAAGGAAACCTCTGGGCAAGAGATTATCCACAGGAAGGTATGTGTTGGACATTATTATTCCTCAAACAGCCTTTCTATCAGGATTACAAAACACCCATATTAACATGCAGTCCTGTCACAATGTAAGTGAAGCACATGAAAACCTTTGCCATATTATAAAGTTCTGTCTTATCTTATCTTATTAGTGCATTCAGGTCACTTTTGTCTGATGTAGTATATTTGGGGAACACCCAGGCATCAAAAGTAAAACTGCTTTGCCAGTCATCAAGATTTATTTTTGATGGAACTTTTTCACATTATATCAAATGTCATTTATTGTGACATTTTTCTGGTAAACATTACAATTCTTCAATTAATTCAATTCGCTATATTCCTGTAGCTCCAAGTCACAATAAAAGCGATCTCAGGGCAGGATGTGTAAAAATAATTTAAATACAGGTACACATCACCAAATTTATTCCAATTACAACCAAATTATAATTAGAAAATAGGTTGTCCATTTAAAATAATCTAGTCAATTGAAGCTTCACTTCAACATAATGCCCCCCTGGTGTCCTCTCTTGTGGAACCAACTTCCAGTTTCTGTCCATGAGACTGACACATTGTCCAGTTTGAAGACTGGACTTAAGACGTTCATTTTTACTAAATCCTATAGTTAGGGTCAGCTTGGGTTTCCTGAGCTGTCCCTTAGTTATACTGCTATAGGTTTAGACTGCTGGAGGACAAACTTGACCACACTTTTTCACTCTGCTACTGTCTTTACTTACTCTGCTCAACCTGCTCTGTATTTGTAATTATTTTTTATATCCTTAACTTGTTTTTTTTGTCTTTCAGGTTCACCTGGACCTATATCTGTACCTACCATTCTGTGTTCATTTGTCTCTCCTTCCTGTCCTCTCAAACCAGCCGGTCTAAGCAGATGGCTGCTTGTCCTGAGCCTGGTTCTGTTGGAGGTTTCTTCATGTTAAAAGGAGTTTTTCCTTTCCACTGTTTAGCCTGTCTAGGCTACTTTGTTTCAGACTAGTTGTTAAATTGTCAGTACTTTTGGATGTATATCTTAATTCTCATTTTTGAAGAACAACCTGAAACAGGTAAGATATTAGTTCTACATGACCTTTCTGACCTCGCTTCATAATGGTCAGAATTTCCATTTAACACAATCCTTTTGATTCAGTCACATCTAAACCAAATGTCATGTTAACGTTACAACTGATACAATTTATAAACAAGTGTTTGCACAAAAACTGCAAAAACAATAGTTTCTTCTTCTCATTTAAAGTCAACTTTAAGTGAAAATGTGACGTTCATGTGACTGAAAGCAACTTCTGCACAGCGCAGTGACTACTACGCACATGGACACAAAAAAAAGAAGTGAAACACTCAAACTCAAGATGCTGACAATGTAATCTGACACGGCTTCTGTCTTCCTCCCACTCTTTCTCCTCATTCCACTCTTACTCTTTGTTCACTCCCTCCTTCCTTCTCTTCATCACATACTGACTATGCACTGTAAGTGGTGGCCACTGTGGACTGACCGTTCGTTCTTCGGCCCCCACATCCCTCCATCTGTCTGTGGGAGCGACTGATGATGAGCATAAGATAACATCACTTAAAATGCTTTCTGAAAAGTTCCCCTGTCTTTAACAGCTATAAAGCTTTAAGAGGATTCCACTCCACATCGTGTTAGAGCAGCTATAGTGGGAAGACATTCCCATCAAAGATTTGCAGCTCAATGTTTACAGCCTGACGTCGCATTCCAGTCAAATAAAGGTCACAAACCAGTAGAGAGACAAAGTTTTAGGGAATGACTCATGGTCAGGGGTCTTCAACCTTTACAATAAAAAGAGACATTTTTGCCACTTTGCTCACTAATTACAATGTCCGGAGACACAAACCCTGTTCCAGCTGTCAACTGGTGGCTCATGGACCACTACAAGTTTGTTGGAGATGGCTTTTCTGGTCAGTGGGGGTGATATAATAAAACAAAAAAACTAACTATTATTTATTGACATTTTTACATTTTAACAAAAAAAACACCAGATTCATGTAAAGAAAGAAAAAATATAATTTTTAACACTGATAAAAATTAAAACATGAACTCTGCAGGCCATTGTTAGTTCTCAATTGTTTAATTAAGTATCCTACATAAAGCATAAAGTAAAAGACAGTATAAATTAGGCCAGTTTGTTGGATATCCTGTTAAATTTTTAAAGAAAAATAAATACTTTTGTTTACTTTGACTTTGTTTTTTTTGTGTGTTTTATTCTTAGTGTTATCAAAGCAACATGTTCCTTCTCAGTAATTTGTCTTAAAGATATTCCAAAACGTTCTGGTGGTTTTGAGAGAAACATCATGCTGTGACACTGGAAGTCAACTTAAAGTGACTAACAAATGACTAGCATGATGTAATCCACATTTTATGTCTTGTATTTGTACTATTCTTCACATATTGGAAAATGACAGGAAATCTACTGAAACTACACAAACTACACTATTTCATATAGATGATGACCTCTTAATGTTTTATTTTTTAGTTTCCAATGAGTTTCCATCACTTCTCATTGCTGATGTGTTGAAAAGGCTCCAGACGGCATCATATGAACATGAATCCTCTGTATTTGTTCTTATACATAAATATATTGATCATCCCATCAAGAATTTTCAGGAATGCTGCAGTAGTGTGTGTTCACTAATGCAGTGTGTGTTTATATTCAAGTCAACTTGTTGAGAAAAAAAATATTAGCACATTGTGTGTCAAGAGGTTGGATACACAAAGAAGCTAACAGGCTAAAAATAGTTAGCTGAACACTCAAACTAATTAAATAAAAATGAAGGGTCATGCATCCATTATTATTTATTATTTATTTTATTATTATTATTATTATTATCTTTACCTGCTTCTTCCTTTTTGGGTCATGGGGGTCACTGGTGCCCATGTCCAGCAGTCACTGTGCGAGAGGCGGGGGTCACCCGGACAGGTCTCCAGTCCATCACAGGGTCACACAGAGACAAACAAGACAAACAAACATTCAGTCTCTCTCTCACCTAGAGACAATTTAGAGTCACCAATCAGTCTAGCATATATGTTTTGATCTGTGGGAGGAAACTGGAGTACCCAGAGAAAACCCATGCATGCAGAGAGAGAACATGCAAACTCCACCCAGAATGGTACGCCCAGCCAGGATTTGATCCGGCAACCTTCTCACAGAGAGGCAGCAGCTCTACCAACTGTGCTGCCTGATGTAGGGTCATAATAAGTGAAAAAAAAATAACAAGACAGGTAAGCTGATTAAAACCTTACTTCTCTGTTGCCACTAATGAAACTGAATCAGTGAAATCAGTGAAACAATGAGAAAGTTGGATGCACCTCTACAACTCAACTTTTAGTGTCAGCCTGATTTCATGTGTTCACCACAGCTGATCAACATCACAGAAGAAGCTACGACTCAGTCAGAAATCCAGCTACACTTTGGTGTAGTGTAGCTGAGAGGTAACACGTGATCCAAACAACCATCAGATCACACAAGATATTTGTTTGAAACGTTGGTACACGGTGGTGGGCAACATTCCTGCTTTTATTTCGATTTGGTCATTATTATTCAGCATGGTCTCAATACTGTATAAATAAATATTTTAGGCGCAAAACTGACCACTGAAAGCACAGTAAGTCTCAGTACAGAGCAGTAAATGACTTGCTAGGTGCTGAATATATACCAATAAATAGAAATATATTTATAGTATGATAGAAAAAACATATTAGCTATTACAATAAAAATTACCACTTTATACAAATTCAAATTTTCTGGTGTTTGACAGTAAGAGATCTGTTCTGTCTCGACATTGAAATTGCTTGGTGTGAAAAAGAGGAAGATGAAACTTCTTTAGAGACCCGGTGGTGTTTTAAAAGTGGTTTCAGTTGAATCCTGTTTCAGTTCACATTCACACTCATTTGGATTTACCTACTAGCACAGATGGAATGATCACATAAAGTGGCCTGCTGTGTGTAAACATTTCATCTGGATCTTTGTAGTAATGTTGAATGTGTTGCAGTTTCACACTTCTCTAGATGCTTGACGTGTCGTGGTGGTGGTGGGGTGTGTGTGTGTGTGTGTGTGTGTGTGTGTGTGTGTGTGTGTGTGTGTGTGTGTGTGTGTGTGTCTGGGAAAGAGAAGGAAATGAGACTTCAGGCCAGATTAAGCTCTCTGCTGCTCAGTGACACTGCTGACTGCAGATTTTCATGACGAGAAACAAGCTCCTAGTTTCTGCTTCTTCAGGTGCGCTCAGTCTATGACCATATCAGGAACCCGGAAGTGGCGCACCTGTGAGCTGGCGTCATCAACTGAAAGTACCTGCTGCAGCAACTCGCCCAGCCTCCCGCTCTGCATACAGGCACTGGAACAGGAAAGGCGCAGTGACGAGAGGGATTCTAGCGGATTACGCTTCGTGAAGTTTATTCTTTTTGTTTTAAAACTTCGAGGGTGTACTGACCTGAGGCCGTACACACAAATGGAGACCGCCTGGTTCGCGGTTTGGACGGTTTTGATGATTTTTCAGGTGAGACTTCCTCGTTTCCTCGCTGAATTCTACAACACCTTCGACGCTTTTCAAAATGTCTTCAGTAATTTAAACAGCTTATTAAAACTTGAATGCGTATGTAAAAATATCGTTTAAAAATGTTTACGTTTTTTCTTTTTTCCCCACTCCGTATCCTCGAGATGTTTTAAAGAGTCTTTCATGCCCAATGAACACCAGCTTTCATTACATGTATTCCGGCTGCTGCATTTAATAGCTATGAATAAACTGTTGTTACTTAAAAGGAGCAGGTGAATTTAACGTAATGTCCGTGAACATAGCACAGCCAGGTGCGTCTCGGGCTCGAGCCTCACCCTGCTTCCGCTCGAGACGGAACAGGTTGATTTGAACTCGATATGTTGAGTAGAAACAAATCAATAAAGTCAGTTTTCACCATAATTCGGTATCAATTTGTCTCCGGGACACGTAGCTAATTAAACTGAACATGTAGTTTATGAGCAGAACATACTGTAATTAGACTTGACTCTGTCTTTATACTTGAACACATCATAATGGTGAAGAATTAAAGTAAAGAAAAACTCTGGCACCAAAACTGAAACTAATCTGAGGCCAGCCAGATTAAGTGCCAAATAATTGAGTTTTACAATAATGGTGGATTTTTGTGGCTTGTTCCAGTTTTCAGTCAGGAAAACATCTGCACAACATTGATTTTTGTTTATTTACAATGATTTTTTTTATGTTTAACAAAGTTGTTCAACTTGAGCATTTATTCATAGCACAGAAAAATGAGTTATAAACATGTGCATCCAGTGCTTACTCACTGAAAGCTTCCATCTTGACTCCAGACAAAAAGGGTTGACCCTAAAGATCTTGCAGTAAGTTTTGTGAATGACTCTCAGCAACAACCACACCAAACTTTAGCACAATGTCTTTAAAACTGACTTGATTTAGAACCATTTGAGTCTGTTTTAATTTTAATTAGATATTTATAGTCTAGCTAATCAAGTTGGCTTCAAAAGTTGACCAGCTGTAGACAGTTTCATTAAAATACATACAGTGGTTGATGAGATTTTTTGCCAACAGACAATTGACTTCAAATACAGTACTTAATGGTAAAATTATAAACAAAGATCTTGTGCAATATGTTAATACTCAGAATATGATCAGTACGCTTTACAACCAGAATTAATTTTGTCAATAGTTCTAAAATTGAGTGAGTTATAACTTTTTTTATACCATGAGGCAAATACCGGCTAGTTTATGGGCTTACCTGTCTGTTCCAAACTGTCAAACAGCTTTATTTGATGTGATGTAAAAAAAAAATTAAATTCATCTTGCATTGTTTTGTCAAATAGTTCAGAACTTGAAGGTTTCAACATACACAACACACACTTTTCAAAAGTGGAGAACAGTTGTTTCCTCCTAAATAAAAGTTAAAATATACCTAATGTAGACTAAAAATCAGGTTTATTGACTCTTGTTTCTCCTCCCAGGTCTCATCACTACTGGCTGAAAAGGAGTCAACATGCATTCCTGGATTTGAGTCTGATTCGTTGATATTTAAAGTGAGCAGAAAGCACCTGAGGCAAGGCACAAGACTGGGCAGAGGTATGAGCAAGCCCTGAAACTGTTCTCACCCCCTGCGCAGCGCACACATTCCTGAAAGGCTTTGTGATGTTCATGTGCTAAATGCTGCTTTTTATATGGAAAGGTTTTGGTCATTTACACCCAAAGTGCTGCTTTTGTTTCAGGCTAACAGTGAAGTCAGCCTGGGTCTAGTTCAGGTCTCAGCTTGCACTCGGCTCCACGCCCCTCCCATCCTCTCAACTTCAGGCCCAAACAATGTTCCCGAGCCTGTTCTGTATGGAAGCGAAAAAGTCTCATAAATAAATTTAAAATTGATTAATAGAAATGCTTTTTCGTTTCAAAGTCAAGCTGCATGTTTTGACTCATAAATAAAATTTAAAATGAATAATCCAAACTGCATTTTCATTTTCGT
>JARVGQ010000610.1:1550024-1562916 GCA_031762355.1 Hypsolebias martinsi | reverse complement strand
GCCGAATTATTAAACCTCTCATGGTCCCTGATTTTGAAGCCATCATAGTTTCCTGTTTCATGCCACAGACTGGATTACCTTACCTAGTTTTGACCTGACACCTGCACTATGGATTCTTTGCCTTGCCTGCCCCTCTTTGGATGTTGTCTGCCTCTCTGACCACAGTTAAGACCCTGACTGTATTTTGACTTTCCCTCTTGGATTACGTTTTTGGCTCTGGCTTCTCCTCTCTGCTCCTCTGTCTTTGACTTTTGTTACAGCTATTGGACCCCGACTCTTCTAATCAGCAACCAGCAGCAATAATAAATAAAAATGGTTCTTAATTTTGCACTCCTGTCTCTGACTTATTCAGAATCCTGAACCCTGCTCGTGACAGAAATTAAGATTATAGTACATGGAATATTCAACAATTATCTTTACCCGCTTCTTCCTTTTTGGGTCGTAAAAAGGATTCGATCCAGCAAACTTCTTGCTGAGAGACAACTGTGCCACCTTGATTGATAAATAAAAAAGTTCTAAACATTACAAGACATTTTGCTAAAAAATAATGGTGAGCAGAGAGCAAAGCAAAAAAAGCAAATTTTAACATGATTGATATTAATGTATAATTTATGGATCTGCAGCAAAAATACATCTGGAAAAAATGGACAATATGCAATACCAAACGTTAAGAAAATGTACAGGAGCATTCAGGAGCATTCAGAACCATCAGAACGATGCCCAACAGCAGTAAATGGAGTGGAAATGGGAGAAATGTCATTAAAAAACAGTGATCAACTAGCAACAAAATACTGGACTAATCTTCTTATTCTTCTTATTATTATTAATCTTATTTTAAATCCCAACTGGGAGAAGGAAAAGAGCGATGCAAGTAGACCGGATGGGTGACTGATTAGATAACAAAAGAAATGTAAGCAGACAACTTTGATGTTAGTCCAGTTGTACCAACAATACCGCCCCGGATTTTTCCAGATGCAACAGTTGACATTACACTCAGGGCCAAAGATTCATTTTGAATTTCCTCCTGAGATCCAGAAACCTAAAAGAGTTGTTTTCTATCTATGTATCTATCTATCTGTCTGTCTGTCTGTCTGTCTGTCTGTCTGTCTGTCTACACATACATATATAATGTAAAGTCATTTATAGCCCTAACTGCTTGTTAAGATCTTGGTTTTTTTTTTTTTTACAGTTTTATTAACAATGAACATTCATTCAACCTTTATTTATGCAGGTTAGTCTCACTGAGTCACAAGGACTCATTCACGAGAGACCTGTTTTTAAGAAAAATACATGAGGTACACACAACAATAATGCAACCCAGTGTCAAAAAGTGCAACCCAGTGAACATTTGAGTGATGGACTGAACAAAATAGCCTCACAAAGTCTGATTTGACAACAGCCAATAAGGTTGATGTCAAAGAGATTGATTGTCCCGCCCCTTCTTCCCCCCCCCCCACCCCACTGATACTCTTTGTGGTTGGGGATTTCATCAGACAGAGAGGAAGACACGGTGAGGTGAGATCCAATTTGACTGAATGATCACAGCTTCAGAAACTCGGAGATTGAAAGCTGCAGTTGTGAGCAGAGTGAAGTCTGGAAATCTCTGTTATAGCCTCGTATAACATCGGTCAGGTTTTTAGAGTGGGTGCAATATTCACCCATCCATGTGAAGCTGAGAGGATAAATGGATAGCGAGCCCCCAGCCCAAAAGATCTAACAAACACTGGTAGATATGGAACCCCCCCCCCGCCACTGGTCACAACAAAGGAGAAATTGAATGAACTCTGATAATTCAAACTTGAATTTGAATTGCATTGGACAGCCTGAGAAGATAAAGAGCTATCTAAGCTTCCTTTGGAGTCAAACTTTACAACATAGATAGTGTTTTTTTTTTTACCTTGTATTTTTCATTCTGTTATGTATTTTTTATTTTGTAAATACTGTACTTTATTCTAATTTGTATTTTTTCCAACAAGCACACAATTTTGTGGTGAGTAGTTTCAGATGAGAGGCGCCGTAGCACTCCCTACAGATGAACCGCCCAACCAGACCCTGGCCACGCATGCGCATTAAGGCCGAACCGCGATCCCGGCAGATGGGCGGACTGGGATAGATCTGGGACAGATCACAGTGAAAAATCACATCCTGATGCTGCTGATCTGTTTCATGTTGCTGCTGATCTGTTTCATGTTGCTGTGTTCATTCGTGCTCATCTGCTCACACAGACTCATGTTCGTGCTGCTGTTCGAGGTATTGTTTTTATGCTTTTAGTGCTTAGTGTATTTTTATTTGATGTTTTTCTTAGTTCATATCTCAGATGTTATTACTGTTTTTCTTTTACATGTTATTGTTGGATGTAACTGGGACCCTGTGTACATAATCTTGTTCCACCACATGTACCACATGTGGTGCAAATGACAATAAAGAATCTCTGACTCTGATCTGGGACAGAGGAGTGGAAACGATTTTTAAAAACATTTTAAGTATAAAAAATAACGTTTTTATTTTTCAGTCAAGATTAAAATAACTAAACTGTGCCCACTTTATCATGAAATCCTGTTTTCACTTTAATGACTTAAATAATCTGTTAAGGTTAACTCAGCTGAAAAATCATAAAAATATACAAAATTATTGAATCGCTCAGGAATATTTTCATCAAATATGTTTTATAAGAGAGATACAGCCTCTACTTCAACTTTATTCTAACCCACAGAAGTACAAATCTCAAAACAAGAATTAAACTTTAAATCAAAGCTAAAATAAAATAATCTGTTTGAAACAAAACCACATATCTAAGTTGAACGAGTAGACAAAGTAGACACGAGTGCAACTACATCAAATGATGAAGAAAAAGTATAACATTTTAAATATAGATGTTTTTGTGGATTCTGGTTCATCAGAGATTTAATTCAATTCAGTTTATTTATATTGTATCAAGTCACAGCAGAAGTCGTCTCAGGGCACTGAACAGAAATATTCACATATAAAATATAAAATAAGTTAACAGAAACATTAATGTTTAAAAACACTATTTGTCTGAGGAGCAGACTGCTTTGAGTTTAACTCATCGCAGAATTCTCACTCTCAATGGTGAACTAAAGTTCATTAAAAGTTTGGTGGCGGGGGCGAGACTGTTCAGCGATTTGTACACACGCAGGAGAATTTTGAACTGGATTCGAAGATGAACCAGTAGCCAGTGCAGGGAGGCCAAGTGTGATGTGCTCTCTTTTGCCTGTACTGGTTAAAAATCGGGCTGCTGCATTCTGGACCAGTTGCAGTTGTGCAATGGTGGTCTGACTGATACCAAACAAGAGTGAATTGCAGTAATCAAGCTTAGATTTAATGAATGTGTGTATTATTGTCTCCATGTTATTTATGGACAGTATGGGCTTCAGCTTAGACTGTTGCCTCAGCTGGAAAAATAGGATTTATCAATCATGTTTACATGACTGTTGAGTTTCATGGAAGGATCCATTATCACTCCCAGATTTGTGACTTTGTTTTTCTGACAGGGCTAGAGCAGAAAGGTCGATGCAGTGGTTCGTGATTGTGTCGTTGGGAGGGAAAAACATGACTTTAGACTTCTTTTCATTGAAACTTGAGAAATTTAAAGCCATCCGGTCCCTGATGTCAGCCAGGCAGTCGAGCAGAGGATGAATAGAGCATGTACCATTGTGTCTTAGGAGGAAGTAAATTTGACAGTCATCGGCGTAGAAGTGAAAGGATTTGTTGTGTTTCTGGAAAATAGCACCAAGTGGCAGCAGGTATAAAGAGAATAGGAGGGGACCCAGGATGAACCCCCCTGCCACTGCAGAACTAAAATCTTTGATGGAAACACAAAAGGATCTGTCAGTGAAGTAGGATCTGATCCAGTTGAGAGCAGACCCTGTGACGCCCATCCTAGCAATGAGGATCTCATGGTCGATGGTGTCAGAAGCGGATGTAAGATCTAATAGGACAAGCAGCACTGAATCACCAGTATCTGTGGATAAGAAGATGCCATTAAAAACCTTCAGTTTTGCATGCATCAGGGTCTTCAGTAGAGCAGTTTCAGTGCTGTGGAGAGGTTTAAAGCCAGACTGGACTAACTCTAGGATAGCATGAACCTCCAGGAAGTACTTCAACTGGGACTCAACCATTTTTTCCAGAGGTTTAGAAACAAATGGGTGTCTGGAGACAGCCCTGAAGTTTGACATGACTGAGGGGTCAAGTTTTTTTAGTTTTCAGGAGAGGTTGAACAGCTGTATGTTCAAAGGTTTTTGGCACCACACCAGTGGATAAACTGCTATTCACAATAGCAAGAATGGAAGGACCTAGAGTAGGAAAAACCTCCTTTAGTAGCAGAGGGGGTACCACATCAAAGGGGGAACCAGATGGTTTCAGGCTGCACATGACCTGCTCTAGAGAAGACAGAGAGATTGGTTCAGAATGGTCAAATACAGCAACAGATGAGGTGAGATGGATGGATCATGAGTTGGAGGAGAAATGAGAGCCCGGGTGGTCGCAATTTTAAAAAAATAATAAATGTAGGAAGTTCTCGCACAGCTCACTTGAGGCTTCCAGAGGTTATGGTTCCGTGAGGTGGAGAACAGAGTTTAGGGGGGAGAACAGGACTTGTGGATTGTGAGAGTTTGAGGCAATGATATCAGAAAAATGTTGAGATTTACCCGTTTTCACTGCTTTCTGATAACAACGCCAACTCTCTTTTAATATTTGAAAAGAGACCTGTAGCCTGTATTTTCTCCATTTGCGCTCTGCCCTCCTGCCCTGCTGCCTAACGGCCTTGGTGACATCATTCAGCCTAGGTTCTGCTCTGAGTTTTGGTTTTCTAGATTTAACAGGAGCAACAGGATCCAGAGCCTTTAAGCAGACAGAGTTGAACTGGGATGTCAGCTCCTCAGTGGTGGAGAGAAAAACTGGGGGCTGAATTATCATTTCAGAGTTGTAAACTTCTGTGAAACATGCGGCAGTGAAATGGTTAATGGCCCAGCTATGACGTGCAGGAATGCACAGCTCAAGGCTCCCCCATAGCTCTGCGTACGGCCGTACGCAGCTGTACGCACATACTACGCAGAGGCACAAGCGTATCCCCACAGGGCATGTACGCGCAAAGCTCAAATTTTACGACCACGTACGCAAGTGCGGTGTCAGCACAATAAACTTCCCGGCGCCGGACTGTTTTGTATGTGACACCAATTTATTAAAATCCCCTTCTTCATCCCTGATTTGGTCTTTTCTTTTGTTTTTTTTTTTTGTTTTTTTTGCCAAAAGGCAGTGGTCGCTTCCTCCTCCGTTGACTCCATGACTTAAATGATGAGAAATTAATGAATTTGTCTTGAGCGAATTAAACTCAGGTCCAGCGTGGCTGTGGGAGGCTCTGGAGATTTCCTGGTGTGCTGGTGTGATGTGTGGGCTGCAGGACCAGCGCTCCCTGTGTTTTTTTTTTTGTTTGTTTTTTAGAACTTTTTATTAACAACATATATACACAGAACACCGCTGCGGCTGGAGCTGCAGCTCTCACCTTTTTTTTTCCGACCTGTCAATCAATTCAGTAGGCGTGTGTCATGGTTTCAGGCGGAGCTGAGCAGGAAACAACCCATGTGCAGGCAGAAACTCGAGGAGACCAAGGAATTATATAAAAATAAATACTTTTAATGATAACAAATCAAAATGGCTGACAGGGCAGCAAAACTAACAGGACAGAATGGCAGGACAGGACTGGGTAGACCCAACGATGACGCGACAAAGGACAGACTGGCAGACAGAGTATATATGCACACAGATAAGCAGGACATAATTACAAACACCTGGGAGCGATTAACAAGGGAGACAAATCAGGAGAACAAACCAAAGATGCAACAAGGAGCATGATGAAACTAGGAGCACAGAACAGGATATGAGAACTAAGAACTAACTGAATGATTGAATAAACACAGACCTAAGAACTAACTGAATGATAAGAACTAACTGAATGATTAAACAAACACAGACCTAAGAACTAACTGAATGATAAGAACTAACTGAATGGTTAAACAAACAGACCTGAGAACTAACTGAATGATGAAACAAACACAGAGCAGATGAGATCACACTAGGGCAGGTGGCAACACAAGGAGAACAGACATTAAACTAAGAGCAGGACTGGAAAGCTAAAACTAAACGTGTAACACTTGGGGCAGAGCTGATTGACAGGGAAACAACACAAGGAGAAAACAGGCAAGACCAGGAGAGGGAGCCATCCTGACAAGGTTGCCAGTTCAATTCCCAGCCCAGGACTTTTCTGGTGGAGTGTTCATACTCTCTCTGTGCTGCGTGTTTTCTCTGAATACTCCTGTTTTCTCCAACAGAAAAAAAGGCATGTTAAAATTGATTGATAACTCTAAATTGTCTCTAGGTGAGAGTGGGAGAGTGAAAGGTTGTTTGTCTAGTTTGTCTCTATGTGTCCCTGTGATGGACTTATGACCTTCCAGGTATCCCTTTGATGAACTTGCAACCTGTCCTAGTGTCCCTGAGATGACTTAATATTTGTCCAGGTGTCCCTGTGATGGACTGGAGACCTGTCCAGGGTGTCTCCTGCCTCTCACACAGTGACTACTGGACACGAGCACCAGTTACCCACGTGACCTGAAAAGGAAGAAGCAGGTAAAGATATTGGATGGATGGATGAACTCAGTGAGTTCATACATCAGAGTTTGATGTTTTTGGATTCCTGACATTTTGATGTTCTGTAGGAGACAGTGAGCTGACTGAGATGACCAGGGGAACAGGGAGCTCTGGAGCTCCAGGAGGCATTTATCTATTTGTCAACAACGGGAGGGAGCTTGTCAGAGCAGCTTACCCATTTTGTGCAGGCCAACACAAACAAATAGCTCTATCAATGGCAGGGAAACACACTAGAAATCAATGCCTTCATACTTCAGAGAATCATCAATAACATCTGGCCCCTTGGTGTTGAGTGGCGGTTTGACGTGTCAGGTGTTTGATTAACCTGAGCAAAGATTTTCTATAGATGATGGCAGCTCTGCTGTTTGCTCCCACATCATTCCCACTGTGAAGAAACATAAACCCCGCCCCACACAGGAAACTTTTTACAATATTTAACGATTAGATTTACTTTGATTTGTATTGTACTAATAGTGAGGTTAATTATTTTACTGTGAGCTTTCGTTGAATGTATTTAAGGAGAGCTAGAGGAATATTAGTCAATTTTTAAACAAATTGAAAGTGTTAAAGCTCTCTGGAATGAGGATTTAAAGCAGTTCATCAGACGAGGTGTTGAAATGTGCATAACGGCCCATTTTAATTTTAATTTCAGGAAAAGTGCAAAGTATGTGTTTACCCTTTAAATTGCTGTATGTGCACCACTTAAGGACGTCTGAGTCACTAAAGCAAGTGAAAGCACATAATGATTTGTGTTTGAAGTGTTTGAATGACAGCCTGTCTGTTACATGAATGAAGAGATCAAAAAAATTCAATACAGAAACAAGTGGACTTTATTTGTAACAGAAGACGTTTCGCTCTTCATCCGACGAGCTTTCTCAATTCAAAGAAGCAAAGTTTGGGAGTGAGGTTTTAAAAGTTTAAAAGGCTGAGATAACAAACAAACAAACAAACACACACACACACACACACACACACTTTAACCACTCTTTGAGTGGTTAAAGTTGACAACCTCAGATCTCTCTGCAAGGATTTCCAGGTTACAGGAGCGATGTAAGAGAGGGCCCGTTTGCCAAGTTTAGTCTGCACTGAGGGTACACTGCATGTAATAATGTCCTTGGAGTGCATACTGTAGATGCACTGATGAAGTTACATAGGAGGAGATATGTGAAAGCAACACACCAGTGATTTAAAGATGAAAATGTACCAGAATGAGAGTTTGTGTGAAGTTAATGATGACCAAATGACCAATGAATACAGGGTGCAGTGATGGGTACGATACTTACAGCCAGTTATAAATCTTAGCGCACCATGATATAAAGCATCCAACAGCTGCAGGGTGCTTGCAGGAGCGTTCATGTAAATGATGTCCCCATAGTCAATGGAGGAAAGGAAAGTAGCAGTTGCATGGCATATTCTATCATTCAGATTTAGACAGGACCTATTTCTAAATAATAAATCCAGTTTTACTTCCAATTTCTTTACCGTTTTAGACATGGGGCTTAAAAGAGAGATGCAAATCTACCACAATACCCAAATATTTGTAAGAATTGACAAATTCAATAGGAACACACCATTCAAAGATAAGATAAGGGAAGGACAGCTAGTTCAAACTTTCTGTTTGAAAACAACATCACTTTGGTTTTATCATCATTTAGCACAAGTTTGAGACGGAACAAATTTGAATGCATGATGTCAAATACAGACTGTAAAAGCTAGAAAACCTTAGCAACTGTTCTAGCTTGACAATAAACTACTGTTTCATTGGAATAGAAATGTAAGGATGCATCAGGAATGATATGACCTACATTATTTATGTAGATTGTGTAGAGGGTGGGTCCTATGACTAAGCCCTGTGGTACATCATTGTTGACAGTTATATAGCTGGAAAAAGTATCATTACTGTATGCTGAACACATTTTATTTTTTAAAAATTTTATTACATTCTTATTTATTTATTTAAATTATCAAATAATAATAATCATATTGCCTCCAATCTGAGAGATAATTAGAGAACCAATCAATAATGTGGTCAGAGATCTGATTGCAAATCAGAAATCTAAGATGGCTGCCTGAGCTAAAAAGGAAAAATACAAGTCAAGCATTTTTAGAGATATCAAGCTAAAATCTGGTGTTGTGGTAGCTAAGAACAATGCCCAACACATTGTACTGTTAATTCAAAAAATTTAAAACGGCTGCAATGTGGCAGACCCTGTCAAAGTTTCTTTAGAAACTTTCTAGGTTATAACTGTTATGAAGATCAAGGTAAAGGTTCTTTATTGTCATTCACATCACATGTGGTACATGAAGTGGAATGAAACTATGTATACAGGGTCCCAGTTACATCCAACAAAAATACAAATTGTACAGAAAAACAGTAGTAAGAACTAAGATGTGAACCAAGAAATACACTAAACTAAGAATATACTCATCACTATTAGTACATATGAATACAAAGTACGAATACGGTAGATCTAAATAATAAAAGTCATGGTGCAAATGCAAGTGTTAATAAATTTGAAATAGTAAGTTATGTTTTTTGATTTACAAACAGATGAAAAGCACTCCCAGTTCAGGCAACTGGTTACTGGCTCCTCACTTCATTGTCGCAATGCAGCTGACCTGTGAGACAGTCCAAAAAAGTTCTGCATCTGTATTAATGACCAAAATCCTCCTCAGTCTAATGAGCTACCCCCTGGCTGTGCTACTGGCTCACACTGGATCTATTATTGTTTCAACTCAGAACTGTGTGGATTGCTGATTCTGGGAAAATCAACTTGCTATCATGAATGCACACAGAACTTCTTCAAAAACTAAGCAGTGCTTAGTTGGTGCAGGATTTAGTCACCAAAACTTTGTTGCAGACTGGAAAGTCATGGTAACAAGTTCTGTCTTAAGCTGACTTACTAAAAATAATCTTATTTACAGTGATACAAAAACAGTTTTTTGTCCCTTTTTTCCATCCAAAAATACCAGAAACTTTTAGCATCAGAGCCTCATATCTCCTAAGCTTCAACTTCTTCTTTCAGCTGTTCCCTGTTCAGGGGTCACCACAGCAAGTCATCCTCCTTCATCTCACTATGTCCTCTGCATCCAGACCATACAACAGACCATACAGCATAGCTGATCACACAACTGTCTTGTAAACCTTTTCTTTGACCTTTGCTGCCACTCCATCCATACATTGATTATCTTCAGCGTATTCCAAAGTCGGGTCGTGGGGCAGTAGCTTGAGTAAGGAGATCAAGCCGTCTCTTTCCACAGCTACCTCTTCTGGGAAGATTCCAAGGCGTTACCAGGCCAACCAATAGATATAGTCTCTTCAGCGTGTCCTGGGTCTTCTCGGATTCTCCTCCCAGTTGGATATGCCTGAAGCAACTCCCCATGGAGGCATCCAGGGAGCATGCTTACCAGATGCCCGAACCACCTCAACGGGCTCCTCTCGATGTGGAAGAGTAGTGATTCTACTCTGAGTCTCTCCCAGATAACTGAACTTCTCCCCCTATCTCTAAGGGAGAGTCCAGCCACCCTGCAGAGGACATTCATTTCAACCACCCGTGTTCACAATTTCATTATTTTGCTCGTGACCAAAAGTGAGGGTAGGAAACCAGACAGACAGTTAAACAAAGAGCTTTGCCTTACAGCTCAGCTTCCTCTTCACCACAATAGATCGGCACAGGGTTTGCAATACTTCAGACGCTGCACCAATCTGTCTGTCAATCTCACGCCCCATTCTTCCCTCACTTGTGAACAAAACTCTGAGATGATTGAACTCCTTCACTTGAGCTAGAACCTCACTCTCGATACGAAGAGAGTAATCCAACATTTTCCTACTGAGAACCATGGCCTCATATTTGGACGTGCTGATTCTCATCCCAGCCGCTTTACACTTGGCTGCAAACCATTCTAGTGAGTGCTGGAGATCACGACAGGATGACACCAACAGGACCACATCATCTGAAAAGAGCAGAGATGGAATCCTGAGGCCATCAAACCAGAATCCCTTTGCTCCTTGACTGAACTGAAAAATTCTGTCCATAAAAGTTATGAACAGAATTGGTGACAATGGGCAGCCGTGGCAGAGTCCGACTCCTACCCTAATGGGGTCTAACTTTATACCGGCAATGCGAACCAAAATCTCACACCAGCTGTATAGGGACAAAACAGCCTGTAGCAACGGGTCCCCAATCCCATACTCATGGACCACTTTCCAAAGTGTACCTTGAGAAACACAGTGGAAAGCCTTCTCCAAGTCTGCAAAGCACATGTAGATTGGATGGGCAAACTCCCATGACCCCTCAAGGACTCTAGTGAAGGTAAAGAGCTGGTCCACCATTCCACAGCTAGGACAGAACCCACATTGTTCTTCCTGGATCTGAGGTTCGACCAACCATCAAACTAGCTTCTCCAGTACCCTCCAGTACCCACCTTTCCAGTGAGGTTGAGGAGAGTTATGCCCCTATAGTTTGAGCACATCCTCCGGTCCCTGTTTTTGAAGAGGGGAACCACCCCCCAGTCTGCCAATCCAGTGGCACTGTCCCCAATGTTCACGCGATGTTGCAAAGGCATATCAACCAAGACAGCCCAACAACTTTCATAGACTTAAGAAAATCAGGGTGAATCTCATCCACCCCTGGAGCCCTTCCACCACGTAACATTATATCTAACTCAGCGACGTCAGCCATGGTTGTGGACAGACCAATCCTGAAGTGACATGACTCAGCTTCTTCCATAGAACAAGAGGTGCTGGTAGGATTGAGATGTCACAATCTTTGCGTTTTCAACCCATATGCAGGATGGCAGCAAAGCAGGAGTTAAAAAAAATTATTTTAAACAATGAAAACAAAAAGCTGACAAGACAGCAAAAACTTACTCAAGCGTACAGTGAGCAACACAGAGCAGATCATCTAAAGGCTGGATGGAGACAGGACAGAAACAGGACAGGCAGAGGAGGACTGAGATGTCTGTGTAAACAGAACAATGACTGGACAGTTTGGAGGTGGATGAAGGAGTTTAAACACAGCAGAGGTAGAGTGGATAATGAGTGCAGCTGAACAGGTAACTGACAAGGGACAGGTGTGAATGATAAAAGGCTGGAGAGGCAGACTGAGGAGTGAGTTAGAAAATGACACAACATTGACAAGAAACAATCACACAAGGAGCAGAACAAAAGTCTAAAGGGCAGAATGAAAAACACAAAGTAGAAAAGGGGAAAACAGAAACACCAGACAGCTAGGGGACAGACTATGACATGAGAAGGTCCAAGGAGTATTCCTTCCACCTCCCGTCAACATTACTAGTTGAGGTCAACAGCACCCCACCTTCATTGAACATAAAGTGCTGCTTTCCCTTCCTGACCCATCTGCTGGTTTGCCAGAATATCCTCGGAGCTGACCGAGATTCTTTATTCTAGGCCTCGCTGAACTCCTCCCACATTCGAGCTTTTGCCTCAGCAACAGCCAAGGCTGCAGACTACTTGGCCCTTTGGTACTCCTCGGCTACCTCCAGAGTCTCACCAATCAATAAGGTCCAATAGGACTCCTTCTTCAGCTTGACAGCCTCCTGTATGTGGGGTGTCCACCCCCCAGTTTGAGGATGGCACTCACGAGAAGTACCGACAACCTTGCGTCCACAGCTCAAGGCAGCTACGTCAACAATTGAGGCATGGAACATGGTTCACTAACACTCAATGTCCCCTGCCTCAACTGGGATGAGCTAAAGCTCTTCCAGAGGTGCGAGCTGAAGATCGTTCTGACGGGTTCTTCTGCCAGGTGCTCCCAACTAACCCTCACTACTTGTCTGGGTTTACTGGGTCTGTCCGGCATCTTTCCCCACCATTGGATCCAACTCACTACCATGTGGTGATCAGTGGACAGCTCAGCTCCTGTTTTCATCTGAGTGTCCAAAACAAATGGCCGCAAATCAGATGTCACAACTACAAAGTCAATCATTGATCTACAGCCTAGTGCGTGCTGGTGCCAAGTGCACTGTTACCTTTATGTTCGAACATTATGATGGACAAACTGTGACTAGGACAGAAGTCCAACACAAAATTCCACTCAGGTTCAGATCAGAAGTAAGGACCAGAACCATCAACCATCAACATCAATGAGGACTCTCACCAGTACGCATACCGCGAGAACCGATCAACAGAGGATGCCATCTCCTCTGTGGTCCACACTGCTCTCACCCACCTGGAACAGAAGGACTCCTACGTCCGTCTGCTCTTTGT
>JARVGQ010000610.1:1535825-1547796 GCA_031762355.1 Hypsolebias martinsi | reverse complement strand
CATAGTTGAATGATAAAAGATATTTATGTTGTGCCACTTTCTGCAAAGTTCATAAATCATGTCACAGACACTTTAACACATTGGTAAAATGGATTTTATTACAAAGTTAAAATTTAAGGCACCAAATGCATCCATTGTTAGTGGTATTACTGCAGGTTAGGCAAGGACAATGAGGTTTTGCGTATTTACAGCAATGTGGTGAAATAGGCAGGACATTAACTACTGATGATAATTCATCTGAGTTTTCCCAGAATCAGGTCATGGAGTTCACCTCTGGTTTAGCTGTTCAGAAGTTATCACCTACTTTACCTCACCTCTATCTGTCCGCTGATGATCCCAATGTTAAATATTGTATCCAGATGTTTACACAGAAACTGTTGGGGTTGATTTCTCACAGGACTAAAGGGTGTAGTAGTCAAGGTAGGTGGGAAAGATTTTGAAGAGGTTTTGCGGAGAATGATGTCAAAATTTGAGGCGTGCACTGAACCTGATGGGGCAGCTGCAAGATAGTGATGCAGGGCCCACACAAAATGTTGGTCTCTTCCCACACCCCATTGATAACCCCCACTCACCTAAGCCCATCCAGGGTCCTGATCCATGTACCATGAGCCCTAACCCGACACCTCATATGTTAAGTACAGCTGATCTTATCTCACCTGACTTACAGAAAGTCATTGATCACCTTATCAAAACTACCAAGAAGACATTTAACATTCAATCTGCCTTCAGGTTAAAACCTTCTCTGGAAAGAATCTCAGACCATATACTGACGTTGATTATGAAACATAGCTTTATGGTTCATGCTCCACTCCACTGTTTAAATGGTGAAAAAAATTGTAGTTCTGACCTTTCGTAGGGACTATTTTCAGCATTATCTACAGAAATCATTTTTCTGTCCATCTCCTGACAATTTAAATCCAAACTAGCTCAGAAAGAATATTGTTTTTTTTTGTTGTTGTTTTTTCCTCAGCAGCTAGTGGCTCGTCATATCTGTTGTGTTTACTTGTTGTGCTGAAAGTCTCCGCCTACCTCCTGTAGGCAGGAAGGAGGGGGCAGCTGAGGGGCTGGGTTTCTGTTCAGTGAGGGAGAAGGAGGGGGGCGAGTGGGAGAAAGAAGGCTGCAGGAGGATTTTCAAGTATAAAACTATATAATTTATATCGAGATGGTCTCAACTAATATTGCACAAAAAAAATTACTCGATATTTTCGCCCAACCCTACCAACAACCCCAAGTCACAGGGCCACCAATCCTGTGAGACGTTTGGAGAGACCAACTAATCAACCAAACAGGCTCCAGTACAGCCGGTTAAGAAACCCACTCGTCTCCATCGCCCATTCACTGTTTCCTGGTTTGAGCTTCGCTTTTGCCGGTGCCTTAACAGAGACTGACCTCAAAACCACTTTTGAGAACTCTAGTTTTCCTGGCATCCCCAACCTACCTACCTCATGCAAAGACACTTGCATGTTTCTAAGGGAGAAAGTGTAACCCAGTGTCAAAAAGTGTAACCCAGTGAATGTTTGAATGATGGACCGATTAACCAATAGCCTCACAGTCTAATTTGACATCAGCCAATAAGGTTTATGTCAAAGAGACTGAAACTCGGATTGGTAAAAAAAAATAAAACACCTAGTCCAGCTTTACAAAACATACTGTTCAGGATAGTAATTTCATACTTTATTAACCTCTAGAAAACTGCCGTTGTGAGCAGACTGAAGTCCGCAAATCTCCATTGTAACCTCGTATAGCATTGGTGAGTGAGCATGGGCCTTGTAGCATTTTAGCATATTGTGTTATTGAGGGCTACATGTGCGTTGTTAGCCGTTTAGCACAGGGAATGCTCTGAAAAGCGGCTAAACTATTTAGTTGTTGCTAAAATTCAGCCAAGATAAAATGGTGCTCCAAGAGTGTGTATAAATATTGTTGAGTATGCATTATTTTCATGGATTCTGCTATTATGAATAAGCTACTGTTAATGTATGCTGCAAATGCACATTGCTTTGTGTATTCAGTGATGCTTTGAAAGAAGATTAAATTTAAATAACATTCCTGTATTATCACTAATACGCTAAGTGGAGGCCTGTGAGGTTACTAATGTGTGATCATAACCTGTATTATACTGTGTATAATCTTGAACTACTTGTAATGATGTAGAACCACTTTATTTAGTAGCTCAAGCTAATGAATGTTACTTGACTGGGTTTTAAGCTACTGTTATTCTGACCTTGTTCCAGGTCAGGTTTTTGGAGTGGGTGCAAATTTCACTCATCCAAGTGTTGCTGAGAAGAAAGTTGATGGCGAGCCTCAGCCCAAAGGATCAAACAAAAAAACTGGTAGACAGTGAACCCCACTGGTCACAACAAATGAGAACTTGAATGAACTCTCATAATTCATACGTGAATTTGAATTGCATCAGACATCCTGAGAAGCTAAAGATCTATTTGAGCTTCCTTTGGAGTTAAACTTTGCTACATAGATAGGATTTCCTTTACCTTGTATTTTTCATCCTATTCTGTTTTTTTTTTAATTTTGTAAATACTTTATTCAAATTTGTGATTCTTCCAACATGCGTGCAATATGCTTATTATTGTCATATATGTAAACTGAATATTTTACTCTGTTCAGTAAATTTTATTTATTTTCTATAAACTGTGTACAGTTTCTTCTGTTGTTACTCACATTTAGGCTCCCAAGAATCTAGAGTCCTCTGATAGGGCCCAACACTTCTTCTAACATTTCTTCTAAGGTGTTAGTATTGGTAATAGTAGTTTAGTAACCTACTTTTACCTGATCAGCTAACTTGTAGGCAAAGTACTTGAAGGAACATAGTGGGTTACATTTGGTTGGCTTTAGCTTCTGTTTTGCTCATTCCTACTTCAATAATTACAGCAGTATGTTCTTCAGCAGTCATATAGGACCCTCTCACCAAAAACACAGCTCATATCGTTCTTTGTGTTGCTTTCTATGAGAAAGACCCAACTGATCAAACGTAGACATAAATGATTACAGCTCCTTTAGCCTTCTAGACAAAGTCCAACAGAACAAACAGGCTGAGAAAGTGCAGCTGTTTCGTCACCCAGCTCTGCTCAGAGTCACCCTGGTTACGATCAGCCCTGCACATTTTAAACCACCTAATTTCTGCTTCTGCTTCCTTCTAAAATAGCAGCAAGCATTTGAAATAGTTACACGCTCTGCAAAAAAAAGTCTGTTAATCTGTAATCGAAAAACTATAGCGTAGGTCGTTGAATTAGTTGGTGCTGAATGACAAGACAACAGCTCTTGACCCTTGACCCTTTCTGCCATGGAGACAAAGACTCAAAGAAAAAAACCCGAGCAGGAAGTCTCTGCTCTTCAGCTTCACGAGACAGTTCTGGACTCTCCACGAGGAAAAGGACAGAGCAGGAAGACAACACTTGCTGAACCACGTGCTGTGCTGCGTTTAAACGATTCTTTGGCTTGTTCAGACGACCTGCAGTGCGTCAGAAAAGCCCCTCCATATGACAACATGGAGAGGAAATCATTTGGAGGAAACAGAAAACACATAGTGTAACTCACTGCGGTCAGAAAATTGCAACTAACAGAAACATGGATCAGCAGCAGAACCGGTTCTGGTGGTTTAAACTGTCATTCAGATTAAAAACTGTATTTTAATACTTTTAACGCCTCAATATGAAAAAAACTCTCAGTGTGACAAATAATGTCATTGTCTCATGAAGAATCACAGTAAGAGGAAGTTTTCTGTAAACAATAAACAGATTCAGATGAGTTTAAATTTCTGTCTGAAAACATAAAAGGGTCTCAGCATGCCTTTAAAACATCATGTTTAATAATCCAGACTTACTGATGTGGGGCCAGGTTACCAACAACAAGCAGTGCGCTGATGTCCCACCTCGCTGAGGGTTTGAATAGTGGATGTTTGGAGTTTGTCAGGGGACTGTTTAACTGTAATGGAGTTTGACATGGCAACCCAGTTTTGGAAAGGAACCATTCTTATGCCTAGATACAGCCGCATACCAAAATGAACATTTGTATCTCCTTTATTTTTCATGTTATAATGCTCACAACATGAACAGGTGGTATTTCCACTTCCCCTCTGTGCTCTACGATGGGGAACAACAAATGTCTTACATGTTATTGATAAGTCTGAATGGTCTCAGTTTGGAAAAACAGGTTGTTTCTGACCAGACTGATGAGCCAACTAGTCTGAACGCATCTGGATTGCTGCTGAAATAAAACAACACCGATACCAAAAAAAAAAAAAAAAAAAAAAAAAGGAAGTGATTCATGAACTTTTTATTTCATTTAAATTGATCATTTGCAGTTTCAAAAGTGGAATTTTGTACAGTTGTTATAAGTTGCCAGTATCTTACCTGCAGCAGACAGATGAATTATTAGCCTAGCTTTGAATTAGAAAGAAGTTTTTTGGGGAGTTAACCTCAAAGTTACTTACAACACATATCTACGGCTGTTTAAACTAACAATCATGTGTTACCTATTTACTGTCAACAAAACTAATATTGGAAAAACAAACATGTTAAGTCTAACTACTAGAGAGTTCCTGGAAAGTGCCACATGGCAGTCATTTTTAATTTTTGATTTGGCAGTACTATGTGTTGGGGTTCGCTCTCAGCTGCCACTATACAATTTTCAGCTCAATAAAAAATTAAATAAAAATCAATGACTTATAGTATTTTTTTAAGCTATGGTGGCTATCTTGGATTTTTGATTTGGATTCAGTATGCGATGAGGAATGTTTACAATAAATTTTAGCTTACTCTAAAAATGGCTGATTTATAGTTTGTTTCAGAGAGAAAAATGTTTGCAAATGATGTTGCCATGGTAACTTGAAACACTTTTAAAGGTAATAGAACACATCATGGTGCTGAGCCTGTCGTTTTGTTATGTGTGGGGGGACACGTTGCGGTTCAGGACGCATTAACGTTGAAGGAAGAGTAAGACCCTTCAGGTGGATGATATTCAGGGGCTGCAAAAAGAAATCTGTTTTGTTATGCCCATCCATCCATTTCTTTAGCCATCCTTCCTTTCATGGGTCTTGGGGAGCTGGTGCCTACCACAGCAGTGACATTGGAAGAGGTGAGGGACACACTGGACAGGTCTTCAATCACAGGGACACACATAGACAAACACCTACCCACACCTACAGACAATTTAGAGATGTAAAAACCTTTCTGAGTATTAATAAAGAAGTGATAAACATTTATTTGTTGGGGCGTGGAAACCTGCGGCTGGACGTCCGTCTCTGTGCTGAGTATTTCTGACTGACGCGAGTCATTTGTGTGTTTGCTGTGATCCAGACACATTTCAACAAGTCAAGCAGGTTCTGGATCAATCAGGGGCTAAAATATCAACTACAGTACTGATAAAAACTTCAAGTACTCCTCTTCATAAAGAATCCCAACCATCACTGCCACGAGGCGGACATTATGCAAAAATGTCCCATGACTGTAAATAACTAACAGAAGACAAACCAGATGTGAAAGTGCAGTGGTTCAGGAGCGTTCAGCCGCTGGTTGTTGTGGAGGGTGAGGCTTCACGTGGACTTTGTCAAACTTCACACTAAAAGGTTTTTATGGCTCAACAGAGCCACTTCTGGATGTGGCTGCTCGTTTCACACAGGCCAAAGCAAAAAGCAACAGAGTTTTTAGTCTTCTTCATGTTTCATAATGTAGCTCGTTTTTATTTTGTTTTATATCACTACTTTGTACTTACTTTTCATTTTATGTGCTTTTTCTGACTCTTTATTGTTGTCTGTACCTCATCAGTGCTCTTTGTCTAAAACAAGTCTCTCTTGTAAATGAGTCCTTGAAACTGTAAAAGTTGAATGAAAAAAGGAACTGTCATTTTGTCATTGTCGAGTTTCATTTGTTTAGTCAAGAGATGAGGCTTGCAGACCTTTTGTAGGCCCAGCTGTGTGGAGCTCAGGTGTTTTCAGGTGAGTTCAGGGCTGGTTTCCATGGCAACAAAAGGACTGCAGCCCATAATGAGGCTGTACAACACAAGATTTATATTATAGGACTAATTCAGGGAACATTCCTTCTGGACCCACCTCCTCCTGAAGCTCCTTGTAACAACCAGCAGGTTGTTTGTGTTTACCTGTTGTTTACCGCCCGGTTGTTTGTGTTTACCTGTTGTTTACCGCCCGGTTGTTTGTGTTTACCTGTGATCCTGCTGGTTGGATCTCCGTGGCCTCTCCTCCTCTGCAGCAGGAAGAAGTCGTTGCTCCTCTCCGTCACCCACAGCTTCAGCGCGTTCTTCAGCAGAACCTCCTCCGGGTTCAGCCACATTTTGCTCCCAGCAGGGAGGAACCGCAGGAAGACCTCCGCCGTGTGTCGCCTCTCTGCTGGGGGGTGAGCCTCCCCCGCCTGTCCTCCGGTTCGGAACGGCTTTATTCGGACCTACAGCCGCGGGGGTTCGGGTTTATTCATGACTGCCAGCAGCAGCAGGGTCCGGACTTCCCACCTCAGAGCCGTCCGCTGCCTCACCCCTGATTTACAGCAGCTGCACACACCGGACAAAGATCGTCCACGAGTGTGATGACTCACTCTGTTGTCACGTTTCAGTGCCTAAAATTGATCCTAGTTGTACTAGATCAGGGGTCTGCAACCTTTGCGATGAAAACCATTTCTGCCCCTTCTCTTACTAAATAAAACATGTCTGGAGCCACAAAACCTGCTGCAACTGTGATTATCAACTGATGGCCCATGGGCCACTGAGTTTGTTGGAGTGGGGCTTTTCTGGCCAGTGGGGGTGACGTTATAAAACTAAAATGATATCATGAATTTTAACATTTATTGATATTTTTTACATTTTAAGACAATAAAAGACCATCATGTAACGAAGGAAAATAATTATAGTTTATATTGATTTTGATCAAAATTAAAACACTTCAGTTTATTTATACAGCACCAAGTCACAACAGAAGTCATCTCAGGGCACTGCATTGAACTCTGCAGGCCTATGGGAGGAATGATAAATACGGTAAGTGTCGAGTGGGGCTACGGTTGATCGGTGGCCAGTGCCGCAGTCTTGTAGTCCTAAGGTTGCGGGTTCGAGCCCAGGCTGCATCAGGAAGGGCATCCGGCGTAAAACAAATTGCCAAATCCTTCTTGCATGTGGTGACCCCTGAAGAAGGGAGCAGCCAAAAGAAACTTACTACTTCAACAATTTCCTGCAGGATCAGTAAAGTTCTTATCTTACTAGTAGTTACTGGGCAAAATTTCACAATAAAACTGCCAAAACTAGCCTTTTCTGTTGTGGGTATAAATATCAATTCAATTCAATTTCATTAAGTTTTGGTCAAAGAGCTGTCGACGAGGGACTAAAGAGCCACATGTGGCCCCAGAGCTGCAGGTTGCAGACCCCTCCCCATACTAGAACAACCTGCGGCTCTTACAAGCTTTGACCAAAACTAACATAAACTGAATTTCATTGGTTGTTATACAAACAACAAAACAAGCTTTAGCAGTTTTCCTTTGCAGATATGTGACTACTGGAACAAATACAAGGAGTAAAACACACTCACTTTAACTTTATTCCATCCATTATCTTTTATCCACTTCTTCCATTTTGGGTCACGGGGGTCGCTGGTGCCCATGTCCAGCAATCACTGTGCGAGGGGCAGGGTACACCCTGGACGCATCGCAAGTCCATCACCACATAGAGACAAACAAAACAAACAACCAGTCACTCTCACTCACACCTAGGAACAATGTAGAGTTACCAGTCAGCCTAACATGCATGTTTTTGGACTGTGGGAGGAAACCGGAGTACCCGGAGAAAACTCACGTATGCACGGAGAGAACATGCAAACTCCACCCAGAAAGGCCCCTGGACCGAGATTTGAACAAGGGACCTGCTCGCTTAGAGGCAGCAGCTCTACTAGTTGCGCCACCGTGCTGTCTGCCTCTTGACATGTTGAGTATAATTTATTGGGGTCGTATGTGAAACCTTTGCACTTATGATACACATGTTAATTTTGGACATTTGTCCTGGATTACATCAGTGACTGATTATATCTCATATACACTGTTCTCACAAGGTGGTTACTTGAGATGAGATACATTTTCAAGCCTCCCCAATGTTTTGACTCTCAAACCTCTCCGAGCTTTGCAGCCACTGATGCTCAGAGGATGTTGCATTTCTAGGCTTTTCTGTCTGGTCACATTATTAAAAGAATATGAAAGGTGTCATTTTAAGAAGATTTTTTTTTCACAGCTTTTGTCTCAACACTCATTTTCTTCAAAAAAAAAAAGTGTGCAATGAAAGTTCTCCAAGTTCCACTTTGATTTATTAGAGTTTTTTTGTTGTCGTTGTCGTTGTTGTTTTTCCATTGTAACTTTTGAATAGTTTTGAACAAAATATGGAGTTTATCCCAGCAGTCAACAGGTAAGAGGCGAGAATCTGAACACATCACCAGTCCCTCTGAAGACCAACATAAATACACAAGCATACATCAAGGTTGATGTGGAAGAGTTCACTGACTAAAGGAACAAAGTTAGATATAACTTTAATAGTGCTCAGCCTCCTTCTGTCAGATATTAAAATGATGTAAAAACATTTGCGCCAAGTTAGTTTGATGTTTTTGTTTGTTTGTTTGTTTGTTTTGGGGTTTTTTTTGTTGTCAATCAGGAGAAACATAAAAAAAATGCTTCAGCAACACTAATTGCAATGTTTGCACTACCTTTTTTTTTTTTTTTTTTAAGTTGTCAAATAAAAATGTCCGAGCTAAAATCATTTTGTCTTTTTTTTTTTTTATCTTTTCTTTCGGCTGCTCCCTTCCTCAGGGCTCGCTACAGTGAACTAACTCACAAAGACTTGTCAATTATTTTTATGTTGAATGCCCTTCCTGACACAACCACAGAACGCCGAGCTACCACAGCCCTCTGTGTGGAGCAGAGAGCTGCCATCTAGGGTGCCCGGGGGAGCAGATGGTGGGGGTTAAGGACTTTGCTAAAGGGCCCAGAGTGGGGCAAATGAGGATGGAGGCAGGTGTGGGTGCTACACCTTTCCCACCCATGTTTACCAGTATTTTATGCTGTAGGTCTGTGGGGATTGAACTGGCGGCTTTCTGATCACAAGCCCACCTTCTCTGACCTCTGTGCCTCCAAGGCATGCAGTGCAGTTTGCGTTTTTTATTCTCTCGTACTGACTCACAAGTTGTAACATTACCTTCTTAATTAATGTATAATTAATGACTGTTCACAGCAAGATGCTACTAAATTAAAGTTCACAGTTTTATTTCCAAAAATGAAGAAATTACTAAACAATCCAACGTGTCTAACTGCAAATCAGACAGTTTTTCTCATTAGTAAAATCTCAATTGTTAAATTCAACCAAACAAAAAAATAATAATTTTGTGTTTTTATTTGTAGTTCTTTCAGAGAAAATTGACAAAATCATTACTAGCTTGCAGTGGTGGGCATGGTTTCAGTGATCCGCTAATAACGGAGCTAACTTTCCATGTAGCGGATTAGCATTTTCACTTACTTTGAGAACCTTTAACAGACTCAGGTCTTGCTAAATTTAAATCCTGTAAATTCATGTCCACTATTTTTTTCAAGACAGTTCTACGTACTAAAATCATACAGGACAATGGTGATATGATATGCTATGCAGAACTAAGCAAAGCAAGCACCACCCAATGATATCACCGCTGTTGCAGTGCTTGTCCCCCTCATATCTACCACAGTCTTTGCCTCATGTCAGTTTGCAGCCAACAACCGAGACTTGAACATAAATGACAAACCAGAACAGGAAAATAACATAAAAATCCCATGATCACATCCAGAACCATTGTAAACAATCAGAAACATTGCACACATAATTCCCACCCAGCATGCTTTGCAATGCTCACGTTGTTTCTGGGACATAACTCTCGCACACATTTCACACATTTTTACTTTAATACAGATTTATTACTGAGAGACTATTGATGATGATGCATATGGAACAGCAACTTTGTGGTGAGTTAAAAAAAATTAACCACAAAGAGGATCACCAGTTAATTCATTATAGTAGGCTAAGTGACACAAAGGAGACGTCCGATACACAGTGAATGCATCACTCCGCTTCAGCACAGCAGAATTCTGCTCCACCTCTTTGGTTCCGATGAACCGGATTCATTTCTGAAAGCTCACCTCTGAATGGGACATGGACGCTCGCTTGTGATTTATGTACCGTTTTGAGTTGTGTTCGCTTATGACATCGTCTCGTTACAGTCTTGCAGTGTCAGAAACAGCAGTGTATGAATAAAGTTAGTGCTTTAGCAATAGTGTCTGCTACCGTCATTTTTTCTTTAATCTATATACCGGTAGTTGTTTAGCATTAGCAAAACTAACTTTTTGGTTAGCTATACCCACCACAGCCAAATTGTCAGAGACATACAAAAACCCTACTCTGATCTCTGCTTCCCTACTTAAGACTTTTGCTCAGGCTTATAGCACAGAGCTATATTTTGACAATCTGTTGGTTGTAACCTCATATTTACTATATTGCACACAGGAAAGGTGTATTTATCTTCTATTTCAATGCCCATCAAGACAGATAATACAAAGCTCCTGTCATTCTGTACCGTAATATAATAAACATCTCTCCAAGCAGTAGTTCTTTCAGACCTCATATAAAAGACGTGAAGAGGGAGTACAGAACACCTCGTCCCAGCACTGTGTAAAGATTATTAAAGAGGTGACGAGGTGAAACAGACTGAGTGCGTGAGCCGACGAGAGAAACAGCAAAATGGAGAGATGTGGTATGAACACAGACAGAAGCGTTTTTAATGCTTTTGTGTAACTCTGTTGATCTGGTATTTCAGAAAATATATTACCTTTAGTTCCTTTGTGAGACGCGAGCAGCAGAAATTCCTGTTTATACTTCTTGAACTCTGGCCCGGGTCAGATTCTGTTTTTACTCAAACTGGTTTGGACAGCGTAGCACTTTCAAATAATTCTGCTGAATTTTACACTACAAACTTTTTGATGTGTTTGATTAAAGTATACACTTTAAGATATGCTGCTTTTGGCTTGCAGTTGATTTCTTTTTCTGTTTATTAATGAGGAGGAACCGTCAACCTGGCTGTGTTCTTTAACCTTGTAAACACTTGCTCTGAGTCATCATAGCCCTCAGAGATCCTCGTTGTTATTTTGTCAAAGTAGTCCATGTTTGTAAGGCATATTTTGTTCATTGTATGCAAAGATTGCCTTCCCCCCACCGTTTCACCAAATATAAAATGAAAACCTTGGGCCACGCTTTGACAGTTAAATGTTACGACGGAGGTTTAGGGCCACGATAAGAAAAAATAAATAAATAAAGCCATAAAAGTATGAGAATAAAGTCATAGTATTACAAGAATAAAGTAAAATAAAGTCTTAATATTGTGAGAATAAAGTCTAAAGAATAAATTATTTTTACAGTGGTCATTATTACTTTGTATTTTTTTCACGAGTCGGATTCCGACATCTGTCAATCAATCCAGTAGGCGTGTCAGCAAATGACCAATCCGAAGCTAAATGAGTCATAATATTATCTGAACTCTGACACGATAAAGCAGGGTTTACTGCATTTTAACTGTGGTAAAATGAAGAATGTTTGTTAAACGTTTTTGTTATTGATGCTCTTACTCAAAACTTGTTCCAATACTGCCACCTACTATTGTGTTTTTGCATGCTGCTTCTTGGATGCATATACTGTACTTGACGTCATTGCGTTATGAGTTTTGTTTTTGTTTCCATTTGAAAATGGCATTCAGTGAGCAAATCTGTGTTATCTGTTAGCACGTCACCATCAGATTATCAGTATTAGGACTCTGAACCTGCGTACAGTAAGGTGGTACGCTGTGATGGGCTGCAGCGCAGCTCTCTGCAGGCAAGGAGCATTTAGCTTCAGATTGGTCATTTGCTGACACGCCTACTGGATTGATTGACAGGTAACGTTGTAGGTCCGACTCGTGGAAAAAATT
>JARVGQ010000610.1:841525-855790 GCA_031762355.1 Hypsolebias martinsi | reverse complement strand
TGACACAGTTCACACTTGGACTTGTGATTCTGTGCGTCAGAATTTCAGGGATGACATGCAGAGTTAAATGTCATTAAACAAAATAAGAAAGAGGAATTATTATACCTTTGAAAGTTTTTATTTAACACAAAGTAAACCCAATGTGTCATTTTAACTGCAGTAAAAACATTTAAGTAAAAGTTGTCTGACAGAGAAAAGGCGCATTAGACACAGCTAACAAAGGAATGTCTGATCATTTGAACTCTAGTTTGTCATCAGATCTAGTTAAAACACTGTCTAGTCAACCTTGTAATGGATCAATAGTGAACAATAGTTGAACTTCCTGACACCATTTTCAAAACTTGGACCCGAGTGTCGAGCCATTTGGAGACATCTCTTGTCTCCTGTACTATCATCATGAACCACACATTTTAACTGATAATTAAACTGAACACGCCATTATTATTTTTTATTTATTTATAAATTTATTCATTTTAAAATACAATACAAAACAATTCCATAAATGATAATAATACAAAATACAAAATGAAATGTAGCAGAAAGATGAAAAAATCTTATTATATCTGCTCCTTTTTTCAAACACTTAGTTTAAACAATAATAATCTTCAAGTAACAGTACAAAATGAATAACTTTCTAATTTTTCTAACTAATACAAGACACATTACGCTGTTTCATATATATATTTTAACAATTCAGTTTTGTTAATTTTCTTAAATATACAAATTGACTTGACATTTTTAACTTAATTCTCCAAACCATTCCATAATCTAGTTCCCTGGATTGAGGTGGACCGTCCCTTCAAACTAGTTCTGTATTTTGGTTTTACAAATATCTTTGTCCCCTTAAGATTAAAACAACTTTGTCTTTTAACAAAATGTATTTGGATATTTAAAGGTAATATGTTATTCTGAGCTCTATACATAACTGATAAAATACTATAATCTACAAAATCATAGAACTTCAATAACTTCAGTTGATAAAATAATGTGCTTGATGGGTGACAGTAATACTTTCTTGTGATAATTCTTACAGCTCTTTTCTGCACAACAAAAACAGGCTTGGTAATTGTTTTATATGCTTTC
Source organism: Hypsolebias martinsi (assembly GCA_031762355.1). Lineage (NCBI taxonomy): Eukaryota > Metazoa > Chordata > Actinopteri > Cyprinodontiformes > Rivulidae > Hypsolebias > Hypsolebias martinsi. The sequence continues at coordinate 854,707 of JARVGQ010000610.1, read as the reverse complement.
CCCCAAACATCAGTACAATAGATTAAGTGTGGAACAATGATTGTGTTATACAATAAATACAGAGCTTTATCATTTAATAAGTCTCTGACTTTGTACAGCACTGCAATGGATTTAGTTATTTTTATTCTTACAGAATTTATGTGTTGTTTCCATGTCCGTTTAAAGATAAAGCTGATATACTGATTCAAAATATATCTAGGTCACAATGTCAGTAAAACAAGGAGAAATAAAAATCTAGGCTGTTTTGTATACCGTAGATTCTTCTATTCTTAGAGAAATTAAAATATATATATAAATAAACCCAAATTACAAAACCAAACATCACATCCATCCTTTAAACCAGTGGTTTCCAAACTTCTTCTGCTTCCATTTATAAGAAAATCTGAAAACCAAGAAAATCTCAATTTGATCCGTTACAGATCTGTTTTGATTCGTCTTAATTTTAAGATACAAAATAAAGAAAAATCCATAAAACTAAAAAAAACGGCGTAACACGTGGTGCAAAATGAAGCTAGTGGTAGCAGAACTGTGACACACAAGCTAGCATTAGCATTCAAATAACTTATTTCAGCTCAAATAGGCCAGATAACATTCTGTGGTCAAAGAAACAACACACAAGTACATCTATACAATTTATACACATGAATCGAGCAAGAAAAATGTATTTCATCAGGAGCCAGGGCATCATCTTACCTCCGCTAGCCCAAAGCAGCATCTGGCATGTCTGTGAATGCTCCTGGCTATGTGACCTGCGTGAGCTGCGTTCAAGTGCAGTAGGACATACTGTACTCACTGCTCTGCTCAAACAAGTAGCTGCTGCTAATACACTAAATTTACTGATTTGCTTAACAAACCATGACTGATTTGGTGGAATCTGAAACATCCCTAGAGTAATATTATTAACCTGTTACATTAGCAGTGTCCAAGCACCCACCCCATTCCACACACACACACACACACACAATTCAGTCATACTGTGCACCACACACTTTGGAAGCAACTGCTTTAAACTAACAGACTAAAGATGCAACGTATGAGCCCACCGTGTCAACTTACTCTCATGCCGAGGATGAGGAAACCAATGTCCTCCATCAGTGGGTATTTCCTGATCTGCTGCTCTCGTTTCTCCTGTGAGGCAAACGGGTCGTAGCTCCTCTGGCCCAGCTTCACATCCATGATGCAAGGCCTGACAAATCGACTCGTCACGTCCTCCAGCTTCAGGTAAAGGTCTGGATCAGTGACAGAGGAGAGCCGTTCACAACCGTCTCAGACACCCACTGATGTGTCTTCCTGCTCACGACACCAGTTAAACTCTACAGAAAGCAGCTCGACAAGTTAAAAGGTTTGTGGATAACAAAACAAAAGGTTAAGTCATTTCATCGGAACCCGTTTCTTTCACAGAATCAACATGGCTACTTCAGCTAAATTCCCGTGGCCTGTTAAACACGAGAGCTCTGTACGTAACCAACTGAACAACTTCTCATCGTGCTGCTTTGTTTTGGCTCACGTTGCTTACAGAGTAGCTCTGACACAAATTATGTTTAATCTCCATAATGCTTCTGTAAAGCACAGCTGCAGAGTTGCTGTTTTATGCGAAAATCCTGTTTTTTCATCTCAATTTTGAAGTTAACGCAGTACAACCTTTTTCTTTTTATTAAAAAATAAATAAATCATCTTGATCAGTGAGTTTTTTCCTCTCATACTCATGCAAATAATTTCTAAACTAAAACTCTTGAATTTACTTGGTGTATTTTGAGACATTAAGTGTTCATCAGTTTTATAATAAATGCTGTTTGTTGTAAGCAGGCCTGTTGTGATAAACAATAAATCAAATAATCACATGATGAATGAAAATTATTGACCTCATTTTCATTGATCTGCTTTATCATTTCTTCATATCGTTTCTCTTTGTACTGAAGACACTGGATGACAAAAAGCTTATCTCTGGTGTTCTTCACTGACACCTCCCCTTCTCTTTTTTCTTTAAAATCTGTTTTAACCAGCTAAAATCGTGTTTTTGGATCGTTAAAAGCAGCTAAGCTGAGAAGCTAAGCTACGAGCTAAGCTAACAGGCCAACCTCAGGAATAAAAAGTAAAAGGCACTCCCCATTTTTCTATCCATCCTTTGGTTCAAACAGTCTTATACCACCATCAGGTGGTCAAAAAAAGTACTACACACCAATCAAATCAATATTTCTTCTAAAATTTGACAATAAAATTATTGTTAAATTTCAAACAATATTATTGTTTATCGCAATAATTTCAGAGACAATTAATTGCCCAGCAAAATTTGTTATCGTGACAGTCCTATTTATTCTGTATTTCCACCTTTAGTCTTCTCATGGTCATTATATTTTTATAAAACTAATAATCTGAAAATATAAACTTTTAGAGTTTCATGAGTTTTACAACAAAACATTCAGGTCCTTGTATACTGAAATTAAATACTGTTACAGAGCAGAGTTTCTGATTCTTCATTTCAAATACCGTATTAGGGTTAAAAGTGTTTGTGTGCTCCAGATTTAAGAGATTTTCATTTCAAGATCAGACTGTGTACTGACTTTACTCCAACAGAACTAAAGGAGCTTTCAGAAACGAAGCGAGCCTCGCACAACACAACGTAATAAACACGTGGCTAACGTCTCAGTTTCAAAATGACACGACAAATTGACACTCTTTGTGGATAACTTTTTTTTTTTAACTAAATACAAAGTTGCTGTGCATCATCACTGATCTCTTGAAAAAATAAAATATATAAATTTTTCTTCTACTTATGGCTGCTCTTCTTCTGCAGGGGTCACCACAGCAAACTAACTTGCGCAAAGACTTTGCAGTTGTTCTGCCGGATGTTCTTCCTGACATGACCACAGACACCGAGCTACCACAGCCTCTGTGTGGAGCAGAGAGCTGCCATCTGGGTGCCCGGGGGAGCAGAGGGTGGGGGTTCAGGGCCTTGCTCAAGGGCTCAGGGTGGGGCAAATGAGGGTGAAGACAGGTGTGGGTGCTTCTCCTTTCCCACCCACATTTTGATGTTGTCGGTACGTGGAGTTGAACTGGCGACCTTCCGATCACAGGCCCACCTTCTCTAACCTCTGCACCACCACTTCCCATAATCCCTTGAAAGTAATTGTTGTTTAATTCTGCTAACAGCTGCTTACACAAGCCAAATGTCATCAATTCATCGCACTGAGCCGTGGAAGCAGCTGACCTTTTCACGTGGCGAACATTTCGCTCCGTTCGTGACACAACGGAGAATTACAGGGGGTTCACGTCAACGCCCTCACAGCCTCGGTCCACTCAGAGGTCACACAGAGGCAGCCACGGGCGTGTCAGCCCTGGCCTGAGGCGTCTTGTAAAACAGCCTCTCATCACTGAAGCCGTACATGAAGAAGATTATTTGAGCTGCTTGTATCAGGAGTTTTAGGTTTCGGTCATGACCATGGATCAGGTGTGGAGCGTGAACGGACTGGTAATCCCAGAGCTCCACCTTTCAGCTCAGCATTTTCATCACCACAGCAGACTGGAGCAACGCCCTCTTTATTGGGTGATACTGTGGTGAATGTGTTAAAAAAATAATTTTTATTAAATTATGCTGACTTGCAGATAAAAGATGGACTTGTACGGTCTACCAAAAAAAAAAAGTTAAAATAAAAGTATTACTTTTTCATATTGTTCCAAATTTCCTAATCAAGTCTTGTCTAGCTTCCTCTTATCAAGTTTGTTCTCCACAACGATATGTATGAAATGATAACATAGCTACATCGTATTGTTTAAATATTAAATTACTGTTTAAACCCCTGCTACTTACACCAAGATGAACAAACAACGGTAGTTCATCAGGCTGGCTTTTACCGTAGTCTTTTTGAAGGTCAGTATAGGAGGGGCGTTGTACCCACGAACGTTATCCCTGTGAGACCAAGTAGGACGAAGACAGTTCGTCTCTCTTACCTTTAGGGCTGTCAGGTGACGACCAGGTGCCGTGATATTTGGGAATATGGTTTTGAAGGTCTAGAAGACACGGATCAGAGCAGTCCTCTGCAAACACCTAACACACACACACACACACACACACACACAGGTAAACGTTATCAGAGGCACATATGAACGTCATGCATGAGTGTACAATCCAAACCTGAACTGAATTAACTGTCAATTTCATTTTACTCCATCAAGAACTCTTTTACTTTAACTTTTTTAGACATGCACCAATTACCAGTGGTTGTTGACTGGAACCAGTCAGTTTCAGCATGGCCAGTGACTGACCAATTCAGCACTCCAAAATCCTCTTTTTATTCTCAGTCAGTGAAGCAGCCATAACTAAGCTGCTGAGCAGTTTTCAGAAGAGCTGGGTGCAGCACAACAACGTCTCTTTCTTAGGGGTGGCCAGTGATTTCCAAATATTTAAAGTCTAGTTTAAGTGGATGAATTTCAAGCATGAATGCAGCCACAAACTTTTTTTTTTCTCTTGGTGGTGTTTTTCTCAATCAGAGGACTGTTTTTGACCCAACACATACTGCCCAGTTACTTCATTAGTAAATGGACTGTACTTCTACAGCTCCTTTCTATCCTCTCAAGGTCAAAGCTCGTTACTACACAATCTGTGCCTCATTTACCCATTCATACAGATCTGTACAACGACTGATCAGAGCTTTATCACATACATACACTCTATGGACACACATCAGAGACAATGAGAGGTTCAGTGTCTTGCCCAGGGACACTTCAGCATGTGACTGCTGGTGGAATCAAACCCCCCACCCACTCTTGTATTGGAGGACAACTGCTCTAACCACTCAGCCACAGCCGCCCCATAGAAGAAATGGTAGAAATGTGCATTTTAAACTAAAACATTTTTCCAGTTTGTCTGGCAATATTTCAGTTTTTCTTTAAACAGTTTCCATTTTATAATCCTTTCAAAACAAACTATGAAGGCAGAAAGATGCCGAGGTGCTCAGATTTGTTGTTTTTGTTTTGTTTGTCCCCAGAAGAACAGTGAGGTGGCAAGTGTTTGGTTTAAAAAAAAAAAAAAAAAAAAAGCACCTAGACAAAATTAAAAACTACATTACTTGGTTTGTCTCTGCCAAGTGTCAGTTTAAGAAAGAAAGGCAAAAGACGACAGCGGTGGATGCAATCATGTTCTGAATTTACCCGTACTAGACTTTGAATACAGTATTTAAAAAAAAAATCACTGCATGTTCCTAATAACTATCTGGGTTATTTTAAGAAAGAAACCTACAGGTGGCTTTTTGTTAGACTTATAAGCATGTTAACTCTCATAGCTTGTTGTAAATGTTTTTTTCAAAACACTTAACATAAAACAGATGGTAGTCACTAGAGCCAGACCAATGTATTAGTAGGACTGATATTTTAGGCCAAAATAGGTGTTTGGAGACATATCAGTATCAGTGATAATTATCCCATTATGCGCCGATAACACTTCTAATTTTCACCCATTAAGATGCTGGAACCAGCTGTAATGTCTCCAGCAGAGGGCGCATGAAGACAACTATCAAGTCATTGACATTCACTTTAACTTTCACTTTCAGCACAGACAAAGAGGGAGCAGTATTGTGCAGCACATTTTGTTGAACAGAGCATGCTAACTTTATTTTAACTGATCTGTAAAAAAAAAAAAAATTCTCTTCAGTCCTCCAACCAAATTGTCATTAGCTACATGCTTCTCAAGTTAGCATGCCAACCTTTAGATCACCTAGCATATTGCCATGTAAAATTTATCTGGAACAATAAATCTAACGTAGTGATAAATAACAGTGTTAGTAACATTATCTTTGTAGTCCTCAATGAAATGCATCATTGGTCTGAAATCTTCAGCGGCCACCATACGTGACTGTTTAAACAATGAACAGTGAGGACGTTTCTTTGTTTAATTTATAGTTTTGTAAAACACTTGATAACGTTGGTGGATAGAAAATGTGAACACACGTTAAGAAGATGTTTGTATGACCAGTGCACCTCTGGTAAACCTACCGTGGGTCTACGTATTGCATGGATCTGATTAGCTTAGCTTCATGGTTGCTAACAGTTGCGCTCCACTCGCTGTTTCCTTATGGTAGACTCTTGGGGGTGGACAAAGCTAAAAAAAATTTCAGCCATTATTTTGGTTATTGTTGGGCACCTTTCCCTCCTAATACCAGTGATAGATAAAATGTCCGTATAGGTCAGGCTCTAGTAGTCACCTCCTCGTTAGACAAGTCTCAATGGGTTTTTTCCTACAAAAAACATTTCTGAACAGCTGACTTCATCTTTTTGAAATATGAAGGTAACTTCCTTCCTCAGTTACCACTGACTGACAGCTTATAGCTGCAGGTGGGGGAGGAGGAGCGAGAAGAAAACTATCCACACCATCTCTGACATGTTAGTAAGCAAATTAAATCACAGGAATGGTACGAAAGAAACATCTTGTGGTATTGGAAAAAAATTAATTCACACAAAAGTCATATCTTAAAACTGCTAAAGAAAAAAGCAAGGTTGTCACAGGATGTGCAATAATATTTCAGGTGAGGAGTTTCTTTGAAACACGTTCTACACTGACCTTTGATTTTACACAACTCATAAATTCTGTAACACAAGATTACGAGCAGGTAGAGTTTACTTTAAATGTATGATTAACTTCAAACCAATAAACATGTAAGTAAAGACATAGAAACTAAAACATTTGCCATGAAATGTACATGGACATTACCATGTTATAAAACTGAACTTCTCGTGGTCCTCTTGGTGGAGGCTGGACTTGCTTCAGAACTGTTCCATCGGGATGCTGCAAAATTCCTACAAAGACACCAAGAGAGCACAAGAATTATAGGCATATAAACATTGAGTTTGAAGGAAAAGAATTTAAATAGAAACAAAACAGACTTTATTAAATTTAAAAAGAATATTTGGCCAGAAGAACATTACAGTATTTTAAAGAAAAGTTATTTGGGGATATGTTTCAGAAGAAATGTGGAGTCAAAGACAAGAGCATTCATAAAGATGCAGAATTTAAAACAAGTAGGCAGCTATAGCAAAATAGCAAAGGCCAAAGCAATGACACTGAAAGGCAAGTTTTATTTGAGCAGAGGAGAAAGCAGAGTATTTTTTCCTGTACATTATTTCTTTTATTTTATTTTATTAATCTGACAAGAACAAGAACTAGAAACTGAAGCTCAAACGTAACTAACGCTGAGTAAAAAACTGTGGCATAAAAAGAACTTTAACCATAAGTAGAAGGAAACTTCTGGTGAAACGTCTGTAAAATTGTTACATGTAGGCGACAGTGCAGGCTTTACGGGGGTGTAGATCAGTCACTCAGGACACGGCAAGTCCAAAAAAAAGGTAAAAAAGTTCAAACTGGACTTCTGTAGCTAAAACCACAGCTGCCCCCAGCTGAAGAGGGTTATTATTTAATATATGTAAATAGATGTCTAAAATATAAACTATTTAATAGCCTATATGTAAATAGTTTTTTTTTTTTTTTGCATTTATTTTGTACAGTTACAGCTGTTAATAAATGTGCCTGTGTGACAACTGGGACAAATCTTTGACTCAAATATATGTTTTGTTATTACATTATGGAAAGAAAAAATATTGATATATTGTGTATCGCGATTTTTGTAAAATACAAATAAAAATATTGAGATATTAATTTTGGTTCATATCGCCCAGCCCTAATAGCAGTGTATGATTAAAGTTAGAGCTTTAGTGTTAGCTTACCGTACGCTAATTTTTTTTAAACTCTGTTTAGAGTTAGCGAAATAAACATTTTCAGTTAGCAAATCAGCAGTTAGTGAAACTAACTTTTTGGTTAGCTGTGCCCACCACTAAATATTACTACTCAACATTGTGTTATGGCTACCAAGTTACTTACTGTATATAATCTGCTTCATTAACACAAACTTGGCTCTAAAATAAAAACTTACCAATTATCAAATAAGTTACTTTCAACACACTAGTGACATTTAGGTAACAATTGTGCTGCTAAACAAGATTTATCAATCATCATTTATACATAATTGTTGGTTTATGTATAATAAACAGTAAACCATAGTTAAAAACAGCAAATAAATAATAAAAATATAATAAATAAACACACAAACCAAGTTAAATACTGTATATCAGAAGATTTTGGGGGTCAAATCAAAACTATGTCTCCTTCCTGTTCTAAATCCCAGCTGGAGGGGCCAGAGGGCTGTTTGTCCTGAGACTGGTTCTGCTGGAGGGTTTCCTGTTAAACGTGAATCTTTCCTTTTCTACTGTCGCCAAAGTGCTGCTCTGGAGAGGGAAATGAATAAATCAAAGCAAAGATTTGATTCAGTTTGCTGGTTTTCTTACATTACTTTTTAAATAGTTGGCATTTCATGTTGTACGTAATGTGCATTTTATTATCACTTTACAACCTAGCTGTTTGGTTTCGGTTTTTACTCGGGCTCCAAATTCTTGGAATAAACTTCCATCAGAACTAAGTAGTATTACATCATTAAACTGTTTGAGGAAATCACTTAAACAAACCCAATAATTCTCAGTCGGGTCATCTGGACAGTTTATGTTTTATATAAATGTATCACCCTCCATCCAGAGGGCTTCATCAGTCAGCAAACTGTTTCCCCACCAAGCAGTGACCCCTTAAGAGGAGGAGAGCTTGATGGGGAAACGGTTTGCTGGAACTCCTCTGACTGATGAAGCCCTCCGGATGGAGGGTGAAACATTTCTATAAAAAAGAAACTGTCCAGATGACCCGACTGAGAATTATTGGATTTGGTACCTGGATTATTGAGCATGAACTTTCTGTGTATACCACAAGTTTGTGAAGTGAGTCAGTTTAGTTATTGCTGTGCACTCACAATTAGAAAGTCTCTGTCTGTGGAAAATCAAAGCACTTCTTTGAAGCTTCTGCATTTGTAGTGGAAGCATCTGATCAGATAAAGACGTTGAGGTGTTTGTTTTCATTAAATGTTACATTTGTGTTTGTTCTTGATTCAGGATCATGCTTAAATCTGTTTTTTCCTATTCCCATTTGAACTAAACCAGCTTATTTACTGAAAGTCATTGTCGTTCCAAGCCTCTGGTTTAAATTCAAATAATGAAAGTGTGGTATGTCCTGCTGCTTAGCCCTCAGGATATTTCCCAGAAGAATGCCACTTTCAAGTACCATAGGTTGTTGCTGCTCACCACATTTGAACGGCAGCTGCTTAAAAACCTCATAACATTCACATTTTTGACCCATACTGAAGTTTGTGCTTCATTCAGTTGGTTTTAATCAACTTTTTTCTTTCTTTAGACATAGACCTGTGTTATTTTTCAAGTTAATGTTGTCCAGATCTTTTTTTTTTTAACTGTTTTTAAACATTAACAGCACAACTGGCAGCTGATGTGAATTAAACAGGCCAGAGTCAGGTAAATGATTTCAGATGTTTGTGAGGACAAAAGACATCAAAGGAGACGAGCTGTGAAGGAAGAGGGAGGTAAAACTGATGGGATGGCTGAGGCAGCAAATAAATGAAATACTGTATTTAGAAAAGATGAGAAGGGAGTAAGTCATGAATGATGAAGAAATGAGAAAAGAAGCTGGAAATGATTAATCGAAAGGAAAAATTTGATTGGAATGGGTCACACAAAAGACCTCTTAGAGTAAAATGCAAAAAGAGGGGTGTTATCTACATGTGAGGTGTGAAAGAACAAAAAGTCAGGAGGGAGGAGAAGAGATGTAGGGGTGGGCAGGCGTGCGCACAAGAGGTTGGCTTGAAGGTGATTAAAACCCAGTGCTGGGCTCTAACCTGAGGTGGTGATCAATCCTTCCTCGTCTCTATTCTGTCTCTCTATCTCCATCTGTCTGTGGAGATAATCAGACATCTATATTTTTATCTCCATTACTTTTTGTGCTGTCTACTGATGGCTACTTTTCTGTTAGTACTGATACTCTTGTAGCAGATGGATATTTATAGACTCCTATTTCCAAAAGCAAAAAATGTTTACATGAATTTCCTATTTTCTTTAATATAAAATATACAAAAAAATTGTAGTTTTTTTTTTCTTCTGTATTTTCTTTTAAACTTACACCCAGTTATTCAAGCAATATGACCAGGTACATAAGCTGAAATTATTAGATCAATGAGTCTGTTTTAAGTAATCTGGAAGTCAAGAATAAGAAGAAATAAGATCATCTTCTAAATAATGTTTGTTGAGTTTCTAATGAAGTTTGTTAAACTGCAAACATTTTTAAAAAGCAAACCAGATTTTTATCTACCGTATACAGGGTTCTATTGATTTGACAATTTTTTTTTATTGATTTTATTTTACCTTGTCCTAATGTGTGTCTGCAGGTGTTGCCAAAGGCATCTCCATCCTTCGTAAATGTCTTTTATCGTTTGGTGGCATCTATCATCCAGGAGGGTCGACAGAGAGGGGACACTGACACAAGTAAATATATATACTGTATAGTGTGTGTAGGGATTAGAGAATATTAACTAAGCTTTCTTAAATGTAATATTTTATATATCAGATTAATGTGACCTACTTGGTTACTATTCTGGGAATTGTTTTAAATTGAAGGAAAGTAATCTTGTTTAGCCAGATATTATTACAAATAAAAAGCTTGAGATTAATGAGAAATATTCTACTTCCTCATTCCTAGACAGTTTAAAATTGCTAGCACGTTGTGCAGGTTAAAGTTTTCACTAAAGAGTACTTAATGAAAAGCTGCACGTTACGTAAATAACGAGTTGTATCATGTTTTTAGTTCCTGATGGCATCAAATCTTTCATCTAAAGCCACCGCTGCCACATAATCTTTCCAGGTCTCTTGTAAATGAGTCCTCAAGGCTCAATGAGATTAACCTGCCTAAATAAAGGTTGAATGAAAAAAAAAAAAGCAGGAGAGCTGTATGGTGGTTACATACTGTTCACTCTACTCCTGCACTGTGGTTTGGTTTCTGTAGTATCTGGTTAATTCTACCACAGTGTTTCCACTGTGGTAGTGTCGTCATCAATCTTATAGTAACTGACAAGGTCACACAACAATACTGTTGGCTAAATGAATGAAACTTAACCACCAGGTTCTCAATTTTTACTCTATTTTGTTAAAATCGACTAGAAACTGACATCTTAGCAGAATGTTTTTACACACTAAAGTGCTTTTTCACATCATAATGTTTGTTAAAATCAGGTCTCTCTTGTAAATGAGTCCCCGAGGCTCAATGGGATTAACCTGTACAAATAAAAGTTGAATGAATAATGGCTGTAACTTGAAATTTTGCTTTTCTGTCAAGCCATTTTTTAAAAGAATTCATTTAAATACACATTACCAAAAATAAAATGTGAAGCCACATTTGCATTAGTTAAATAGAAAACTTGTGTCTTCCACAAACATGTAGGGTAAATAACCTTTTTTGTGGTGTCTGAAGGTGTGGAGAGTGACGTGTATTTGCAGTGCTCCAGACTGGTAGAGAGGATGTACTCCCACATTGCTGCTAAACCTGAGAGCTTCGCTGTGCTGCCAGTCTTCATGGTGGCTCTGTACGTTACAGAGCTGCAAAAGGTACAAACACAATGTCTTGAATGCCATGTTTTCTGTGTCTTATAGCAACATTTGGTTCAGAAAATAATCTTTCTGATGTTTTTTTTAAATTGGCGACAAAGAAGTTCAGAAACATCATAAGAGTCATGCTCATGGGACCAGTCCATCCTGTTTTTTTTAGCTGCGAGTGTGTAAGTGGAACACACATTTTGTACAGGCAGCTGGAGCTCAGCTGATCATTTGATCCACCACGGTTTGTCTCAAAACCACTGAACTGAATGACAGAGACGCTGACGCTCAGAGGCAGCAGTGGGAAATGTTTCCTTTAGCCAAACTGCAGCTGTCAGGATCTCAGCGGACACTTGCAGGATTACTGTAACACCTTGTGCAGGAGCGAAGCGTAAGGCTCAGTGTTACTTCAGTCCAGTGAGTCACGTCTAGCTGAAAAGCACTGCTTTTGTTTGCAGCCAGACTGTGGTCAATGTGACACCAGCCTGAATCAGCAGTTTCCAGCCGAGTCGCACATTAGGATGACTTTAAGTACTAATAGACAGAGAAATGTTTGGAAGTCTTTAAACTCTGAACTTTCAGAAATAAAAGTCTTGTATTCCTTGAATCACCACCTTATCGTGATGGAGTAGTTTGAGCGCCGGAATGGTCCTAGGAGGTTTTCTGTTGGTGGCAATTTACCCTGGTAGCCTAGGTGAGACCAGACAAAAGACTCATATGGATGGAAAACAGCAAAGGGCTTGGTGTCCCTTGCCCGGATGTGGGTTACTGAAGCCTCACCCTGGAGCCAGGCCTAGGGGAGGGGCTTGTCAGCAAGTGCCTGGGGACCGGGTCTCTACCCATGGGGTCCGGTCAGGCTCAAACCGAATGAGCAACATGGGTTTGCCGTCCTGTTGGCCCACCACCTGCAGGAGGGACCATACAAGTTGAGTGTGAAGCGCCATGGGTTATAGCCTAAGGTGAGGGCCTTAGGCTGTAACTTGGGTTCTTAGCACACAGACAAGTCACAGAATTGCAAACAGCAGAAACGCACACAGGTACTGTATAGAGCTGATGCAGGTGTAGTAATGAAATGGGGGAATAGGAAATCTCTTCAAATAAAACAACAAATGCAGTGTTACCCTTGTAACATGAAGCCTGTTATTTCATCTTAATTATCCAACAGGGGGTGTTCTGAGCAGCTCACACCTAAACTCATTTAGTCCTGATGGAGGACAAATGTCTGTGCACTGTAACAGGACATGGTGTTTATCACCTGCATACCTGTACCAGTATAATATTACAAACATGAATGAAAGTACTGGATATCCTCCTGACTAGTTTCACGGGGTTCACTGAGCACAGTGATTGTTCTTTCACTTTAATAGAATCATTTCTTGTTGCAGAAAGGAAGCCACGCTCACTGAAGCGTAGATTTCTTGCTGCCTGGAAACGCTGCTCTGCTTCTATTATTCTGGTGCAGAGCTCAGAGAGGAGGACAGCTTTCAACTCAAGTTTTAGGCTGCAAAACTGGATTGCATTATATTGGATCTGGATCACAAAAGCATCTTCATCTTTTAAATATACAGGTGACCCCCGGTTTACAGCGTTCCTGGTTTACGGCGTTTCACTTATACGGCCTTACCCCATGATGGAATTGGTATCCGGCCTAAACCCGCTTAT
>JARVGQ010000567.1:2811-13880 GCA_031762355.1 Hypsolebias martinsi | reverse complement strand
TTTTTCTTCTTCTGCTTCCTTTCATTTTAAATTTGTTTTATTAATATGGTTTTGTAAATATTTTGTGTGTTTTTTTTTATTTGAAATGAACAAATAAATAAATAAATAAAATAAATAAATAAATAAATAAAATAAACATATGATTATTTAAAGAGTCTCACTGCAAGCTGAGGGAGGCCTAGAACAACCCATGACTGTGAGAGACTGATTTAGCTGAAATTGGTTTAACTGTGTTTGGTCATTTATGTTTATTATCTGTGACGATTTTATATCTATATTCTTTTTTTTTTTTTGTTTACTTCATTTTGTATGTTGCCTATGTGTTGCCTGTTTTGTTTGTTTGTACAGCACTTTGGTTGGCCTTGTCGCTGTTTTAAGTGCTCTATAAATAAAATGGTATGGTAGCTGCCAGAAATTCAAACTGTTTAGTAACAGATACAGAGGAGAGTCACATGAAAACTGCTTTTCATTTAGATAACTGAACCTCCACCTTTCCTGGGACGATCACAGCGGAAAACATTATACTCTTAATAGCAATATCCAGATCTGAAACAGATTTATTCAACCATGTTTCAGACAACACAAGGATGTCAGGTTTTGTTCTTTGTACCCAAATGTTAACAAGATCAATTTTAGGAAACAGGCTTCGGACATTGAAATTAAAATGCAAAGACCAGATCTCTCCCTAATTTTTTTCAGGAATATAGATATTATTCAGAGAGGGGCCTGGATTAGGTCGAACATTTCCAGATAATAGTAGAAGAATTTAGTACTTTGTTTTCACATTAGAAATTGACTCCTTAGCTTTTAGATTTGAAATTGACAAATCTATAAGAGAAATGTCTGTGTGTATAAAACTGCTTTGCAAGACAGATATACACATTAGATGAACAAGAGACTGGTGATTTAACTCCGGCCACCGGGAGGACATCTGTGATAGGTTCAAACTGTCAACAGAGAATGACCAGATGGAAGTTCCTGACCTGGAAAAATCCAAGGCTGGATGGGGGGCATGACTATGTGCCCCATTTCCGTACTCCTAAATTACTGATCCACTTGAAGCAAAGAAAAATAAAAGTAATACTTTAAAAAGAAGCTTCATGATCAGGGGTCCATGGATAAATTGGCCAGTGGAGCAGTCAGGAGATCCAAGATCCAAAAATTAAAATATAAAGTTATTCAATTATAAAATAAAAATAAGTAAATAAAAATTGCTTTAAGACACCATATGACAGTGGAAGGTTGATAAGATCTGATGGCCGGTGACTGGGAGGTTTTACAGCCAGCGGGCTCAGGCTGCTACCAGGCTGTGAATTTCAGCCATGACTGAGGAAGCTGTCGTCCAGCAGTCTGCTGGGAACCTGCTGCACAGTGGACTCCGGTGTCCCGCAGTTCAGAGGGGATCCAGAGGCTAGTGCCCCGAGCAGACTCCAGCCATGACCAACGACACTGTCGTCCAGCAGTCTGCTGGGAACCAATGGAGCAGCAGGTTCAAGAGTCTCGCAGCTCGGATGGGACTCGGTGGCCAGCGGCCTGAATTGGCTCCAACAACCAACAGCTCCAACAGCGAGCAGCCTGGCAAGCCTCCACGGCCAGTTCAAAGTCAAAGGCCAGCAAGCGGCGGCCCAGCAAATCACTTCAACAGAGCCACCAGGCAACAGCAGCCTCGGATGTGTCGAGAGGCAGGAGCTCCGCGAAGACTCAAGATCCTCCGACAGCTGACAACTAGCAAGCAGCCTCCGACACAACTCCCAGAAGGGTCCAGCCCAACATCCAGGACCAACAGATGGGTCCAAATTTAAAATGATATCACACCGGAGTAGGATAAAAATGTCACTGTGATAACACCCTCTTTCAGCTCCTTAAATTCAATAAAAGCCCTTTGAAACTACTGTATTAAATAACAGTCAAGACGGGGTGAAAAACACATGCAGACGTGCACTTGCAGCCATCTTGGGATATAACAAGCCATCTTTGCATTCATAGGTAAAACATGCAAGAAAAGTACACAATATATTGCACTACTTTACTTTATTCATAAAATACAATAATCTTTGCTCTGGTGTCATTAGAGGTATTAGTTTGCCTCTGTGTTGTTTTGTTAATAAACATTAACAAAACAATCTATGTGGCCTTCAGGTAGTGATGTTTTTTTGTTTTTGTTTACATATGTTTACATATGTACAGGCTGCTGTTTCATACACCATATTATATTATATTGTTTAGCACATATTTTAGATCCTTGAATACTGTTTTTTCTGAATAGTTTACAGTATTGCTATTTTTGGGTGTAACTGGGACCTTGAGTACACAATTTCATTCCACCTCATGTACCACATGTGATGAGAATGACAATAGTCACCTTGAACCTTTGATATGTTTCTCAGAACTGAATGTCCTTTAATCGCTGACAAGTGTGTAGATAATAACTCTGAGGAAGATTCAATTCTATCATTGTACATTTTACTACTACAACTAAAAGATGTAAATTCATGAATATCTTCTTTTATGTTTTTCTCCACATTTAGTAAAAAGTGCCATGTCCCTGCATGGTGTGACCGCATCCTGTGGAGAGGATGGGATATTAACCAACAGCACTACAGGAGTCACATGGAGCTGAAGATGAGGACCACAAACCTATCAGTTCTTTGCTCATCATAGGGGTAAATCCTTCAGTTTCCTTTTCTTGTTTTAAGTTTAATTCATTTCATGTAGGAACATTTTTTCTCTCTCAATTTTTCCATTAAAAAAGGTTTGTGAATGCAATAGGATTTTTTTCAACAGCATTCAGCATCAGTGTAATATTTTTAAGGTTCCCAGGACACCTTGAAAAATATGAAATAATTTACCTCTCATGCCTTTTTATTTTGTTGCTACAGATCAAGAGAATAAACAAGGATGAATAAAAGAAAATATTTGAGGAGGTAAGACACGATATATACTAAATGACGCAAGAGGTAAAGTTTCATGCCCTGTATTAAAGTGTAACATGAAATGTTATCTTGTTAGTCCACCACCTATGTTAAATACTTTCCCACTGGGTCCTTTCTATGTACTTTGTGCAAACCACCACTACTGTGTTTATTCTGAGCTTTAAGCCTAATTCAGATATTTAAAGGCTAATCTAAAAAAAAATTAAGTCTGGTCCTCTGGACATTCAAAAAACAAAAACTTGTAGAACCATTTCGTCTTTCATTCGAAAGACTTCTTCAGTCTGAGACTGAATGTCCAGAGGACCAGACTTACCTTTTTTTATTTTTCTACCTGGATTATTGAGCATGCATCAGAATATTTAAAGGCTAACTTTTTATACTTGTCTATTAATCTGTGTTGTAGTGTTCATCCAAGGTCCTCAAAGACAGAACGTCCTGAGAGACATTACATCTTTCTAGAACCTTCCTTTCCACCAGGAACGGCTCACCTGCAGGGGGCACCAGGGCGCCGCCCAGCTGGGACTTCTGGAACTATCCAGCGTCCAATATATTGTATATAATTTTTTTGTTTGTTTTTATTTACACAGCCTTCATTACCATTGAAATAAAGCATGATGGTTATAAACCAATATTATAATTATTTCCATGGTGAAACAGAGCTGCTTCGTGGTGAATGAAGCAGCGCTACATCACCTGTGTGACCCAAAAGTATTGTTTGACACTACGGATTGTGCTTCTGCAACAGATTGGGTAACCACGAGCCTGACACTTGATTGTTTACATCAAGGATGGAAGTATTATTAGCTGAGAGGCTGGTCACGTGGGTAAGAGTAGGCTGTCCTATGAGCGGAGATGACGACACCAAGGGGTGTGACCAGTTTTCTGGCGCGCTCTGAAAACGGGGTCTGTTCGAGTAAGATGAGCAGACGTCGTGTGAGTTTGTGATTTTCACATACAGTATCTGTACAATAAACCTGCAATAATATTGTGCACATTTGTTTCAGAGTCTGCTTCAGACCTTTGAATAACGTAACAGTATGAATATCCCCGTTCATCTTTTATGACCGGGGTTGTTTGTTGCACTGACCTTTGGTGTAGTTGATGTGCAAGTAAACAGCCTGTCTTCTCCCCTTTTTCATAATAGTTAGTTCTCGTCTTGGATATAAGATATTCAGCTTGTTGTGTTGAAAGAATATCACATTCAGTTTTTAATGATATACGTTTTTTGAAAAGGTCTGCTGACGATGTATAACTCATCCACTTTTAATATTTCTTCAGTTAGTTGTTTAAGACGTTATTTCTCTTTTTTTTTCTGGCACAATATGAAATTGTTATGCCCTGCAAATAAGCTTTTAAAGCAGGGGTACTCATTGTGTGGCTCCCGAGCCACATGCGGCTCGCCATGCTTTATTGGTGGCTCTCGTGACAAGTTACAACAATACGCCAGCACAGCCAATACATTTTTAAAACATGCTGGCACACTGCGCAGTAATTGCACCTGTCGGCTCAGGCTGTTTTGATGTGGTTTTACAAATAATATTGTGTTAATCTACTTGTTGAGGAGGAGGCAGTTCAGACCGGCCAGTAGAGATAAAAAAAAAAAATGGTCCTGTTAAGCTTCAGATGGATCAGCTGATCATCACCTGCCGCATGCGTCTCTGCACCTGATGTCATCTGTGGTGAAGAAAGCAGGAGCAACTAACTGTTTCTATTGTCTTAATCTTTTTTGTTTTTCTTATTGTACAGCATTTTGGCTACCCCTGCGTTTTTTAAAAGGTGCTATAGAAATAAAGTTAAAAGTCCTTGGGAAATTTGCAATACACAACAAATTTATTAGAGTACTTCAATCCTTATATTCCAGACCTCATTCAGCCTCTTTCGTTCTAGATCGAGGAACCGTCAGGGCTGCCCAATCTCTCTGATTCTATTTGTATTATTTATTGAGGCCTTGGGACAATTAATAAGACAACGAAGTGAAATTGAGTGACAATAGTAGGAGTTGAACACAAGGTGGTGATGTTTGCTGATGATGCATTGGTTTACATGGAGGAGACAGAAATCATCCATCCATTCTCTTCTGCTTATCTGGGGTCAGGGGGGTACCTTCCTTTCCACCAGGAATGGCTCACCTGCAGGGAGCACCAGGGCACCTCCCATCTGGGACTTTTCCAATACACTGTATAATGTTTTGTTTTGTTTTCTGCCAGCCACGTAGTGGTGGTTTTTAATTAAACTTTTCATTACTACATAAATAAAGCATGCACTTAAATTAGTGGTAATTTCTTAATGATTATAAACAATATTGTAATTATTTCCACGGTGAAACGATGAGATGATCATTTGACGAGAGCTACCACCTTCTAACTCTGAAGAACAACGGCAGCTCAGTGATTCCCTCAAGGCACAGTGAAGGTGCTGAGAGCTGCAGAGAGGCTGATTCATGGAGCTTCAACAAAGAGACCTCCAAAGATGTCGACCGTCACACACATCGTCTGTGAAGAGACTGGAACAGAGCAGGCAGCACAAGATAATGAGACAGTGACACAACGACAACAATAGACTTTCACAAATGATTCATACAAATTTAAGTTTGGTTTGTTTGTTTTACAATTGAAAAAGCAGTTTGTCCACTTTGTCATCACTGTTAAAATCCAGGTTTCTTTTAAATTAGTCCTTGTGGCTCTATGGGATTAACTAACCTGTACCAATAAAGGTCGAATGAATTTATATATATACACACACATATATATATATATATATATACTGTATATATATGTGTGTGTGTCTGTGTGTATATATATGTGTGTGTGTGTTGTAACAACCCTGTCAGGTGACTGAGCTGCTGCAGGGATGGCCCTGTGCAGAGAGCAGCAGGTAATTACTGTATTGGGAACACCTGAGTTGCTGGCTCAGCCCAGTATAAAGAGAGAGGTGTTGTGTTGTTCAAGGAGGAGCATGAGTTTTGGATGCGGAGGTTTGACTCAGAACACGGAGACAGGACTGTGAAGTGGGAGACAGACAAAACTTTTCAAGGGCGGTAGGAGCAAAAGACGAGACAAAAGCTGGTCAGAAGACAGTGAATGACGATTAGACACAAGTAAAAAGACAAATACAAGTCCGAGGAAGCAAACAGGTGGAGTTAATAAGGGAAGATGAGAGGAAATTAATGATGGAGTTTACTCAAGAGGGAAGATACTTTCATCTGGTAAAATTAACTAAGGCAGTTGAGGAAGAAATAGGTAAAATAAAGTTAGCTAGAATTATGAACAAAAAGAGATTTTTATTAATGCAGTCAACAAACAGCAGCAGGATAAAATCTAAAAGACCACGCTTTTGGGAGAAAGGATCAAAGCTTACATTCTGGGTTCTTTAGCCAGATTTAGAGTAATTTCAGGAGTACCGTTAGAAATGACAACCTAGGAAATTAAATAAGAAATCAGAGGAGGGAAAGTTGCAGAAGCAACACGGATTAAAAGTAAAAAAAAGATGGAGTCATCAAACAATGTCTGTTATATTACAGTTGGAGAACACAATGCCAAGTGTTCAGATGGGATACGTAAACTACATGGTCAGAGAATATATTCCAAGTCCTCTTAGGTGCTTCATATAGGGGGAGTGGTGGTGCAGAGGTTAGAGGCAGTGGAACTGTGATGGGAAAATCACCGGTTCAAGCCCCGGTACCGACAACATCAAAATGTGGGTGGAAAAGGTGAAACATCCACACCTGCATCCACCCTCATTCGCCCCACTCTGGGCCCCTGAGCAAGGCCCTTAACACCCACCATCTGCTCCCTAAAACAGGTCTCTCTTGAAAATGAGTTCTCGTGGCTCATTGAGACTACCTGGATAAATCAGAGTCAAAGTAATCTTTATTGACATTGCACCGAGGTACAACAGGAATATGTAAGCACAGTTGTACGAAAGATGGACTAAGTGTGTGAAGCTGCAGCTAATTGTAGTGGATGTACCCCCATGTCCATCTTGTCCCAGAAGACCTTAAGGACAGAACTTATAATTCCATTAATTTTCATCCAGAACACAAATTATCTCAAGAGACTTTTTAATTTCATTCTAAGTCGAATAATCAACGACTCTAATCAAAAGTCATTATGAGGACACTGTGATGTTTTGAATGATCAAACATTAAAAAAAGAAACAACAACTTGACTTGTGTATCTTTTCTTGTTTGAATGATGTTTTATTTCATATCATTTTTAATGTCTGAAGCTAATCATTTATTCAAAACAACTGTATAACAGTGTTATTAATGATTTTCTGAATTTCTACATACAGGTTAAATGTTTTTACTGAAAGTAACTCCATTTCTCTATTCTGTAAAGGTGTATGAATTAAGCATTCAGACTTAGTGTGAAAGAGCAAGGTTATGTTCTGTGAGTTACAGACGTTGTTTTTAAAGTGGTTGAAACGGTTAGTGCGGTGGAAGACATAATTATGGCTAGACCATATCCTTCTGTTTCCAAACCTTTCTGCTTCTGTCCAAAAACAACTTTTTCATTCTTCCCACCTGCTTGAACTTGATAAACTCTTTCTCACACTACACTAATCCCTCCCCCTCCTAATTGTTGAACCAATCACTGCACTAGAACCTCAGGAGGTGGGTTTTCCTTAAAACTGTTTGACTTCCTTGTTCTTGGGCAGTCTTGAGACCTCCACTGAAGTCACTTAATGGAGCTGCTCTCTTCAAAGAGCTGTGAACGATGAGCCATGAGCTAACGGCCTCGTTTGCAGTTTGGACCTTCAACACGCCGTTGAAAATCCGACCGAGCGTCAACGCTCCAAGCTTTAAATGAAATTCCTTAAAGAGGAATCTTTTATCTTGAAAAACCCAACCGGAACCAGTGCAACTACTTCGTTAGGTTGATGCAGACCTCATGCGAGCCGTGGGAAAAATGGACGAGCTGAAAGCCTGAGGAAAACGTAACTGGACGGATGGTCCGTACACGTTAAGGCTAGGCCGATGTTACCTGAGTCGGGACAAAGAATCTTCACAAAGGTAAAAAGCCGATGTTCATTAGCGGACGGAAGTCCAGCAACAACTGGCCCCGAAGAGCGTGCCGAATCTCTGGTTGAAACACTTAAAGATAATTATCATCCTCACTTCCTCCTTAGCTAATCTTATCTCCTTTTCTTAAAACTTTTTCTTTAAACCTCTACGCCTGTTACTAAGGTAATGTGCCTTCAGATAAGTTACTCTCTATCTCTTAACGTAACCTGTTGTCTTTTTAAGATGTCCGATAATTTTTATGCCGTAAAATCACTGCCAATCATGTGTAAATGTTATGATAATTTGATGATTTGATGACTAAACGATTCCATTCAGTTTGATGGGTCAAAGATTATAAAATCGTCTCATTCCACAGTTATTTCATCTTGGTCACACTAAAAATATTTAATGAACCTAAAAAGAAGTGAACCCGTTTTTGAATCAATAATTATTACTCTGAGACTCGAACGAGTCCTTTATAATTATTGAAAAGTGCAAGGTAGAATAAGATAATATCAAACACCCTGTTCTACTACACCAGGAATGAATATAATATCAACATGAACAGTTTTATCATCCAGAATGTTGTGCTTTTTGTCCAATGCGATTAACCTGTTAACTAACCTAAGCTTGCTAGCTAGCTATTCTGCAACTAAATCATTTGTTGGTGCAAATGTATTGACATGTATGAAGGCAAAACTAGAGATGAAGACACAACTGAGCTTCTCGCTATGAATGCATTCACTTGACATTCCAACCAAATAACTACTCTTGTACATACAGCTGTTGAACCAGAGAGCACTGAAAATCATTTGATGTTCAATAAACAGACACAAATTAAACTTGAATGTGTCTCATTGACACACATGCTATACTTGGTTGTAATACAGCATAATCTCCCAACCATCACCCATATTTATAGGTTTTTCTGTTTTATATTTCATTCATGGTGGCTTTACAAACCTGCAAACACCCTGAGAACCACTGGTATAACTCATCAGAATTCCTGTTAAGTTTTTTTAATTCTCTGTCTCCCTGCTTTGTTTTGTCTGTCCCGCTTCTATTAAATTCAAGTTACAATCTGTTAATCAGTGCACCTGCCCAGGGTTTAGTCTTTAGTTTCACTCTGTATGAATGGCAACACATGTAGAAAATTAAAAACAAACATCAGTAGCTTAAATAAAAAAAATAATAAAAAAACAGCCAGTTTTTATCATGTTCAAGTCAAGCACAGTTGTTTTCTCATTCAAACAAAATGCGTTTTTAACAACTGCTTTGGACACGTGTGAACTTTCTGCTGCATCATTAGGGTTTTAAGAAAAAAAAAAAAAACTCAGATCTGGGTGTTGCCTTCATTAAACAGCCAAAGTCTGCAGTGGTTTTACTCAGCCTCTCATCTCAGGCTCAGACTGAATTCAAGTTGCTAAATGAGACCTTTTACTTTTAAACGGTTCCAGCAAAGTCGCATAATTAGTCTGAAAACTTTACCTTCCACATATTATAATATCTCTCTAATCACTTCTCTTTAATAAGTACTGTCATAAATGTGTCAGATACTTCTAATAGTCTCAAATAAAGGAAAATAACTATATTTAGGCAGTACAGTAAAAGTGATGACAGTAATTATTACTTTAGGCACATAGTTAATTAGCCAGTGTATTATTATTATTTTTTGTTGTTGTTGTCTTTCTCATGTATAACCTGTAACAGCAGTGTGCAAACACTGTATGAGGGTGAGCACATACCTGAATGTGGGTAAATATGCAGGCAGGTGAAATCAGAAACTCCTGTTCTGTCTTTTAATGCACATTTTGACAGTTCCACTGTTGCTGCTATTTTTCTGCTCCTTTTCTTTAGCCACCTGTTCTCTTCAGGATCTCCATCTGTGCTCCTGTCCCTGCTGTTACGACCTCATTAACTTATTGCTCTACTTTCTGTCTCGTCTTTCACTCCCTGCTCCCACGTACACTGGAGCTTTTGTTGTACCTTTACTGTGGTTCATAGCGTGTCCGCATTCTTTCCATATATCTGGCCGTTCTGATCTTTTCGTTCATGCAGAAAACTGCACATCGGGGACAATGTGTGGCACCTACCTGACAGCCAGAAGGTAAACCCTAGCCCATTTCTTTTCCATCTTCATTAAACATCTGGGGTTGAGTCAAAGGTTTCTCTAAAGCATCATTTATCAACAACATAAAAAATGTTGGTGACTCTTTCTGCCACCTTTCTGGTTTTGTTTTTATGAAAAGAGTGCAATTTGAGAGTGTCATTTAAGCTTTCAGCATTATTGTAGATACATTTATATTTGTAAGATTTTGAGAACTTCCTAGAATGAAAGAAATGAGACAAACTGAGGCAACCACAAAACAGAGTAATGGAAAAGCAACAAAATATAAAAACTAAGAGACCAAAGAACAAAACAACCATGAGGAGAGCAAATAAATAAAATAAATAATTAAAATAAAGGCATAAAACCTGATGCAAAAAATAAGGAGCATCTATCAGCATCTATCTAAAACATGTTTTAGATTATCTCAGAAAAGCATTTTGATTCGTCACAGTCAGAAAATTCTAGGGATGCACAACATTAGATTTTTGTTGATATCCAATATGCCAATATGTTAAAACTTATTTGGCTGATAACCGATACCAATACGGATTCCCCCCCCACCCCACCCCCCACCCCCCCAGACCTACTTACAGAGACGACATAGCTTTCTCTGCTGTGGAATTAAAACTCTACATTATTCTGCATGTTTTTTTTTGTCAGTTTAGCTTGCTACCAAATGCAGATGTTGAAAAGGGGACTGAAAATGATGCAACACTTCAACTTGGATTACGTTTTATGTAAAATTTATTCATGAAATTTATTTTCTGTAACACAATGACAACACTCAAACAGTGCACATTTGTAATTTTTCCTCTAATTTAAACTCAACTTAACAAAGTTCATGCTCAATCATCCAGGTACCAAATCCTTGAGCATGAACTTTGTTGCCTTGAACCACTTTGGCTGTGGCTGTCTGCCTGGGAGGAGTCGAAGAAGGACAGGATGGCCCCCAGAAACCATCTTAGCTCCAGCAAACTGGTTGGTCCACTTAAGGAGTTTACTGCTTGGTGGGGAAACAGTT
>JARVGQ010000564.1:0-16799 GCA_031762355.1 Hypsolebias martinsi | reverse complement strand
GTTCTGACTTACGTTAAAATCGAGTTAAGAACGGTTTGTAGGTACGGAACCCGTTCGTAAGTCGAGGACTACCTGTAATAACTACCGGACTCAATTTGATAAATGTTGGCCTAATATTTGGTGTTCAAGTAGCTGAGATGGATCCCTAATGCATACTCCAAGCACTACTTAATCAAGTGAGATCTTCACCTAAAATGTTACCACTAACTATTTGGAATCAACACAGTGCTGTTAGCAAAATATCTCATGGATCACCAGATGGATTTTAATGAAACCTTCAGAAAATCCTCACTGAATGTACATTATAACTTTTGAAATAATGTTACCTAACACAAACATAACGTTTTCTTTCAGCTGCTCCCTTTTTGCAGGAGTTGCCCCAGCGAGTGAACTCGTACAAAAGTTTTAAAAATTGTTTTACGCCGGGTGCCCGTCTTGACGCAACCTGGGCTTGAACCTGCGGCCTCAGGATTATGAGACCACAGCGTACCAATGACAATAAGTCTGGCACTATTACAGCAATTGAGCTAAAATTTGAGTTGGTAGTAGCTGAGGGTCGTTCACAAACACTGAGCATGACTTCTCATAATACTGCATGAGATTGTGCACATATTTTCCAAGGTTTGCGATACAACGTACTCTTTTCAACAAAATTTTAGTCTAAAACTCCGATGCGGTGGGGGGTGGAGGTTGTATTCCTTCAAGGGACGCTTCAGTGCTTTATGAACAGTGCTGCTGGAGTCGTCTTATCTGAAAACCATCCCTGGATACGTTACCTTCTATATCTCCATATGACACATGAAACCTTTAACGGCACCTAATGAAAGCTTTTTACCGCCGACAGCCCGGATATCTCTGCATCTGTTTCCTCTTTCTTTGCCTTTCGTCAGTCTCCAGAGTGCAACACCTAATACGCTTTATTTTCAGAAAAATCCCGTCTGAGGCTGCAACTTTTCATATTTGAGCTAAAAAACAACCCTGACAACTGTTTATCTGATCTATTTCACTCTTAGTAGGTGTGTTGCCCAACACTTTAAAGG
Source organism: Hypsolebias martinsi (assembly GCA_031762355.1). NCBI lineage: Eukaryota > Metazoa > Chordata > Actinopteri > Cyprinodontiformes > Rivulidae > Hypsolebias > Hypsolebias martinsi. Next base: position 15,759 of record JARVGQ010000564.1, on the reverse strand, counting down.
CTCCAGCTTTGAGTTTAAGAGGTTTGCTTTGGACGCGTTTCCACAAGAATCCTTCAGACCTCAGCAGGCAGAGGCTTAAAGAAGAGAAACTCTGTGTTTTGAAGTAATAAGATAAGCTCAGGGCTCCTCTGAGCATCAGCTTGGAAGAAACTCAACTTTTTGTTTGCCTAGATTTCCCTCTACGCAGTAAACTAAAATGATCTCAAGACAAACGCACTGTGATTGTGACCTTTATTTGTGCCACACATTTACAGCGAAACAACACATTTTCTAAATAATAACCTGCACACACTATGAGAATTCAAATGAGGCCCGAGTTAAAGAAAAAGTAAAGCAACTGAGCTGGTTTGTCTCGAACCAAAATAAGATTTTCACTCGGCACTCTTTTTACAGTCCAATCCCGTCCACATTAAATTAATCAGCGCAGTACCATTAACTTTGGACCTGTGAGTCCAGGTTGTGGGTCCGCCTCGTCCTAATCTGCCAGGCTAATAACCAATTACGTTTTAGGTTATGGTATATAAACTGTTCCAACGCTGTAATTGCTCGCGTGAAACTGAATGGATTCTATCCATATCAAATGAGACAGTTACGTTGTAAGTGAGAAATTATTTCATTACCTTAAAAAAAAAAAGCTCTGCAAAGGACATTAAAAAAATGTAATAAACCTTTTAAAAAAAAAAAAAAAAAAGAAAAATTACCTTTTAACACACATACATTACAAATAGAATAATTAACCCCGTATTTGACCAAAAACACATTACCGTATTTTTCGGACTATAAGACGCATTTAAAATCCTTTCTCAAAAACCACCAGTGAGCCTTATGTATTAATTCTGTTTGTGCTTACTGACCTCAAACCGATTTTATGTTGTTATAAAGAATGAGTTGAATAAAGTTTGACTTATCAGTTTTGTTTCGCTTAATGCGTCTTACAATCCAAAATATACAGTACATCAGAAAAAAATGAAGAGCTAAAACGAACGTTTCCTATCTACTGTATATGTAACTGACAACAGTCGAGGTGTGATCAACAGAGTTCCCAGTGTGAAGGTAAAATACATCTAAAGGTGACAACAAATCAACTACAAATTAAAATGTAAAAAGATTCAGCTCATAAGAAAACATACGGCTTGAACCACTTTTATATCGAAGATAACATTCATCTCACTTTTTATATACTAAACTGTGCATTCAAAGTAAGATACGAAACTTTCTGAATGTGTGAAGAAAACCTCTAAATACCAACTGTTTTCTTTTTCTCACTTTGGAATGTTTTCTATTTAAAAAAAAATCCCCCTTTTTTAACGATTTAATATCAAGAAGCTTACAGAAATCCTAATAGAATGGGTTGGCACTTAAAAGCCATCAGCATCAGGGACTGCCAGCGTGCTGTAGTGAAACCGAATTTACATCAAGATGAGTCCAGTCCATAAAACGAGCCAGCCGTGGTACTTTTTGTTGCCAATTTAACTTGAGAACGTGCAGATTAAGGTGCTTTGTTGAACGCAACTGTAGTCCAGGATAAAATAAGGCATCAAAATCTTTTAACAACTCTGATTTTGCATTATTTTTGATAAAATTAAAAAAGGTACTGTATAGAAATCGATTCAAGTTCATCCAAAAGCCTTACTAGTTTTCCCCCGTTTGTTTAATCATAATCACTTTATTTCCAGCTAGTAGTCAGATGGAAAACTGTCAGGAGCACCAAAATTTTTATCTTTCTACTACTTCTCTATTAAAAAAGGTATCTTTTTCTAAATATCTCTCATTCGCTTCATCATAATGTTGACATGGTTATTTATATTCAACCATAAGAAAAAAAAAAAACATGGAGACTGCTTACATTGCATCAAATTACTTGTCAGTTTTGTGTTTTCAGCAAAAACCCACTTAAACATAAGCATGCTGTAAAAAACGTCACATTAAAAGGTGCCCTGTAGAAAATATATGAATCAGCCTGGTCTTTTTCCAGTGATCTCTTGTTACAGGAAGGTATAAAATACATCAAGTTATTAAGTGCCCCATTCATGATTATGCAATAGCCTCTTTACTCTTGAGCTCAAAATGGGAGAATGTGGCCTCGTTTCCTGCTTTCAATATAATTAAATCACTGGATCCTCACAGAAGGAAGGTTAAAGCTTCTTAAAAAAAGTGCAGTTCATGTTTTTTCCTCTCAGCTTGATTATATCTTAACAAATACAGTAAGAAGTTATTTTTACACAATTTGTTCATTTGCTTTTCTGCAGAGAAAAAGAAAAGAAAAAAACCCTGACAGGATAAAATTTGATTTCTGGTTCCTGAATCTGTGTTCCTTTACTTTTTACATGTTTTTATGATACAAATCAAAAAGAAAACGCCAACAAAAACGAACATTCATTACAATCGTAACATTATTATCCAATATGACAATTCTTTCCAAATACAGTGTTGCCATCAAGATTGAATGATAATGCTACATCTGCACTGAAGAAAAGTATTTCAGCAGGTGGCACACTCAATGAGGACAGACGTGGAGAGAAGCAGTCATTTCTCCCTGTAATACAGCAAATATGCTTTCAGCGACTCGGGCAGCGGCAGAGCCAGTATTTGTTCTCGCAACACGTTCACGTGCTTGATGATTTCAATGTTGCCAATGTCCCTTTCCTCCTCTTCCTCCTCCACCTCCTTGTGTTCTTCCTCAGCGTGCTCCTCCTCTTCGCTCTCCACCATTTGCGGTATGAGTTGGTTGGCTACGTAAACATACGTGCTGATGCGGCGCCGCCTGCAACGCCTGCGTTTGCGCTTCTGGGGAACCCTCTGCACCGTCCCCTTCCCCTGGCTGTCCTGGCTCGTCAGGTTCCTGAGAGTGCGGCGAATGTAGATGCGGGAAAGGTCCTGGAGGCTGCGCACGGTCACCGGGGCTGAGGACAAAGAAGGATGACACAGACCTTCAGAGCAACGCGCCACAAAAAGAAAAATAATCCACACTAATGCAACGCTGATCCCAACTAGGTCAGCATGCACAACTGAGGAGGTGTGACAGAAACCTGAGAGCAGGTATCTCAAGGAAGGAGAGAACTATAAAGCAGCTGCAAGCAGATGGTACAAATGCTGCTGAAGGACTTATCTCTTCAAATCATTTTCACTGGCAAGAAAAAAGTACTGACAGTTTTTATACTTCAAGACGAGTTAAGCACAACACGACAAAGACTACTTTTTGTGTTGAGGCGGTGTAACTCACGCAGCTGGACAGTGTCGGGCTTCTCTCCGTCTGCTCTGCTTTGCTGAGCCAAGGGGGCAAAGGACACCGCCAAGATGTTTTTGCTCTCCCATGTGCTCTGACCAGTCCTGGTTATCTGGGTCAGCTGCAATAACAGGATGAATAAAAGTTAACACACACCACCATTATCATCATCATCATCAGCTTTATTTATAAAGCGCTTTAACACAGCCACAGCTGAAACGAAGTGCTGAACATCAGTTACAAACAAGATAAAATAAAGCTTAAAAACAGAGCTACAAAACTAACCACACAGTGAACTAAAAACTCAATTTAAAATACAATAAAATGACAAGTTAAACAGATAAAATCAATACCAATAAAAATGAAGTAAAATCAAGTCTCAGTTGGGTTGAAGGCCACTGAGTAAAAATGAGTTTTCAGACGGGTTTTAAAAATGGACAGTGAGGGGGCCTGTCGAATGTGCAAAGGCAGAGCATAGTTAGTTGAATGAACTGTACATATATAGCACCTTTCTATCTTATCAAGATACTCAAAGTGCTTTACACTACAATCTGTGCCCTCTTTTACTCATTCAACACCATGCAGCACTCTGCTAGATCTATACAAATAATATTCAGTGCTTTATCACATTCATATACCAATGAGATACACATTGGAGGCAATAAGGGGTTCAATGTCTTGCCCAGGGACACTTGGGCATGTGACTGCTGGTGGATTCTAACCCCCAACTCTTACATTGTAAGACAACTGCTCTAGCCACTCAGCCACAGCTACCCCTGCATACATAACATGTACAACAAAATAATGGGTTATACATTTTGCTATGTGTTTTTTGGCAAGTGATTGTATAATTTTTACCAATTTATTTCAGGTTTTTCAGCAGTACTATTCTTTTGAGCAAATAAAATTGAAAGTGAATGTGTTTCAGCAATTAGGCTGTTTTCGTTAGTAGCCAATGTTGCCATCCCCCTGGGACCTGGTGGTCTGTGGCCCCAGTTCAAGTGTACAAAAAACTCAAATTCAAAAGCAACATGAGCTCATTTTTCATGTGCTGGGCATCTGGTTTACTGTTCACACTTGAAGAGCCACAAGAGACCAACTCCAAAGTGCTCAGGTAGGTGTGAGTCCTAGCACTGACAGTTTAAAGCCCCACTGTCCCCTGAGTGATAGGAGGAGGATTGGAGAGTGCGTAAGGAGAGCAACTCTTGACTTTACAAGCTGAGTGAAAGGATACAGGGTTGCTCCGCCTGTCGAAGTGGCCGGGGGTCACACGATAAACATGTTGCCTTTGCGTCAGTGATCAAAAACACCAGGTTGGTGTTTGGAAGCTTTTCAGCACTGTACATCCTAGAAAAAGCACACAGAGCCACACATTAAACTCAGTTTGTGTATAATTCTGCAATATTTATACTATAGCTCACACAATAGATGTTTGTGTTTATGGTTTATATTTTAAACCTATACACATGAAAATGTGTGTGTGCAGTTGGGCACATGCATGCACTTCCCTCCTCTTTAGATGAACATTTAATGGTTATCATTGAACTTGTTGCGTCTACTCATAACAGTTAGCAATAACTACATTTACACACCTCAGCATTAGGGATGGACAATATTATTGGCATGGTATCGGTATTGGCCGATATTAGCATTAAAGTTTGATACTGGACAGTGGCCATTCCATCAAAATAACTCACTATTATATAAAACACTGTTTTTGTATGACAACCCAGTGACAAGGATGCCTGCAGCCGCAGCACTACGTGATGACGTCACGCACCTACCTGATCTGACGGCGAAGAGGAAAATTCAATACGTATATCGGCGGTGTGGAAGTTTTTTTTTTCCCCGTTGGTGAGGATGATGGATTCCAAAGATTTTTGGACTACGCTGAGCTTCACTACATCGTCCCCAGTTGGAGATAGTTTGCCGACGTAAACTTAACTTGGTTACAAGCCTTCATTTCCAATGTCATTGCGAAGCTAATAGCTTTGGGTGAGTTTTACCACAGACATTTGGACATTGTGTTGGCCCCATTAGCATAATTAGTCTTACAGCACAATGGATAGACAAAAACTCTGAACTTAAAAAGGCTGTCCTTCATGGACAATAGTGCAGAGGGTCCCACACTGCAACTAGGAACCTGAAATAAGCCTCCGCAAGTGAGACAGCATTGCAGGTGACTAATGCTAATAAATAACACTTTTCATTTAATATAAGTTAAAGTGTTATGCATATCATATGGCTGTTACTGAAAATATGTCACCAGCTCTTACAGCTGTTACACAATTTTTGTATCAAATAAGCCTAAATAGGAGGGCTACGTTCTGACTAAAGAAAGCATATAAAACATTGGTATCAATATCAGTTATCAGCCAAGTAAGTTTTAACATATCGGCATAACAGATATCCACAAAAATCCAATATTGTGGATCCCTACTCAACACCATAAGAAACAGAAGATGGCTAAAGGAAAGTTAATGTGCATTTTTTTTGAGACTCGTTGAAAATAAAATAATGCATGAATATGTGTGCTAGACGTGGTCACAGCTAGATCATGATCATTTTAGTCCAGTCTGATCTTAATGGAAAACATCTGCATGGATTCAGGCTGCACAACAGAGACAAGTCAAGCAACTAACAACTTTTTTGTGGCGATCCTCAGGGACCAGTAAACTGAGGGACATGTACCAAGATACACAAGGTAGAAAAACTAAAACAGCACATCTCATTTAATAAACTGGAATCAGAGACTAAGATGTGAACATAAACCCATTTGCTAGATTAACTGTTATTAACATACCTGGAACAGTTTCCACAATCCAGGACACCTGAGTATGATCTCTCATCATTGTCAAAAAAGTATTGAGTCTGCTCCGTGATGCAACTTTCCTTAAACATAGCATCCGCTATGTCTTCATCTGCTGACTCCACTGGAAAGAAAAAGAAACATGCAGTATTATGTAATAGGACAAGCTCCAGAAATAGTTCAATAAAGTCAGTGTATAAATGATTAAAGCTTGAATTGTTTTGGTCATTTTAAAAGTGATTTTTGCTTATTTTTTTATTTTAGTTTTATTGGAGAAATAAACATGGTAAAAGTCTTGTATGTTTCGATCCTCATGATTAGTTTCATTTAGGCAAACTGCTTTACGAGGTAATTTCCTCACCAAAACACTAGGACAAAATGGATTAAAATTTGAAATAATACAAATGTTCAAGGCTAAAGCAACGTGACGGGCATGTAAGTCCTCTGGTCAATGCTTGTGGATGTTTTCAGTTTGAGCCACTACTTGTTTATCTGGAGCGATGGCAATAATCAGTGATACTCAAGGCCAACTTTCACAACAGCACCAAATTGGAGTTGTTTTAAGAAAGCAGTTGTTAGCTGTTAGCTCATCAGAAATAACGCTACTTTTTCAAAGTGAGGGCAGTCAAAGAGTTATCTTCAACAGTATCATTATTCACTGTTCATAACTTTTCCAGAAAACCACACTAAAAATCTGAACTACAGCTTGAGCCACCAATACCTGTTGGTTAATACATTTATCTCTTACTGTTCAACTTCTTATGAGAAATGAAAAGTGCAAAAAAAAAAAAAAAAAAATACTTATGTTCAACAAAGTTCAGTCAGGTCATCTGAATTAAAAAAAAAAAAAAATATATATATATATTTATTTAGTTAGTTATTGAGACATTTCGTCCTTCATCCAAAGGACTTCATCAGTCCTAGGAGCCACAACAAATTCAGTCCCACAAGCAGCACACTCACATAGTGGACCAACCAGTTTTATGGTGATACGATTGTTTCTGGGGCCCGCCCTCTCCCCTGTCAACTCCTCTTAGGCAGCCATAATAGTTCAAAACATCAAAATTCATGCTCAATTATCCAGGTAAACAAATCCAACAAAGATGTTTGATCTTTGATGTTCTGAACCACTTTGGCTATAGGCTGCCTCAGAGGAGTAGGGGGGGGAGAGGGTGGGGAAAAAAAAAACTTATCACCAGCAAAACAGTTGGTCCACAATTTAAGTTTTCTGCTTGTGGGACTCAGTTTTTTGTGGCTGTTTGGACTGATGAAGTCCTTTGGATGAAGGACGAAATGTCTAAAAAAAAAAAAGAAACCCTCCAGATGACCTGACTGAACGTTGTGGTATTGTCTACCTGGATAATTGAGCATGAACTTTGATGTGTAATGTGTTCTGTTAAAATGGGGTTTCCTGTCAGACAAAATCACAGTTTGTTTCTCACCTGCTTCGAAAAGGTTTGGAAACAAGAGACTGAAAAACAGTTGCTGAAGTATCGACCTAAAACACAAAGAATGAGAGAACCCAAAAAAATATTTAATAATCCAGAAGTTATCTATGGGTAAACACATCTTCAAGACATCTTCTGTTTTACTTATTCACAGTAAGAATATCAATAGCTGTTTTCGAAAGAGTAACTCATCTGTGTATGAGTTAGTCACTGGTGATGTAAAAGTAGTATTAGCTGGTACATTTTAAAATCCAGTTCTACTGCAGTTGGTCGGCCATGCAGAAAAAGATGTGGTGCTTTATTGCGTAACTCTCCTTGTCCTACACTGACCCAGCCAGATCCATCGTTAAACAACAAGCAAGTTCACTCTGCTAAAAAAACTCCTGCCCTGAAGTACAAGTGTACTCCCACACTCAAATGATAACACAAATAAACAAAGACGCAAAACAGAGAAACACCAGCTCACAACCTGAGAACTCACCAGGCAGCACTGGAGGCCCACCAGCCAATACTCAGCAAGTCTGCAACAGTAGGCTGGAAAAAAATTAAACCTTTGGTCACTTTTCAAATGGTGATATTTGTGTGTAAACAACAATACTCTCAGAGATAGGAACACATCCTAACTGTGTGTGTGAGTAGCTTTTCTAACCACAAAGATGGAGCGGGGTCCAGCTGCTGCTTTGCCGTCTTTCTCTGGGTCGCACACAGACTGATAATCATATGTCTTGTTGAAAGAGTACAGGGATGTGTTGACCAGATGGATCATCAGCACTGGATCCACTTCACCATAAAACTGACCTATCTGGAAGAGTTTACGTTAATACAAACACACATGCGCACACACAAACAAGCCAGTGAAAGCGTCATAAACCTCTGCTTGTAAAAACAAAGCTTCCAGCTGTTTTGTTGTTGTTGCTGAAAGAGGTTGAAATCTGTGCGTTCAAAATAAGTAAAAGATGTGTCAGAGTTTTGTCCGTTTAAATGGGTGCACTGCAATAATGACCGTTTGGAACATGCGGTGCAAGCAAGTAAACTGTTTTTACAGATTATGTTTGAGGTTGTTGGATGTAAGAAAATACAAGAATCTGAGGAACATGGGCCAAGTGACGGATGGAGGACTGCGTCAGAGTTGCACTGAAAGGGCAAATCTTGTAACGCTTTTCCAAAAATCCATGCCCAAGACGTCATACGAAGAGCTGCAACTGCAAACAGGGGTCATGGGACGCTAAGGGCCATTGAAGGGGTAGTTATTTTTTTTTTTTTTGAGTTACTGTTCTTTGGACTTGTTAGGGGAAGTGGTGGCACAGAGGTTGTTGTGTGTGAGTGGTTGTGTCAGGAAGGGTGTCTGGCATAATTGCCAAGTATTCCTAACGCAGGGAAGTGTTGTCAAAACACTCATCCAGGAAATTCTCCAGACTATCCACGGTCTCCTCGTCCAGTTTGTTTTATTGAAACAATAGGCAGAGGTTAAATTTATCAATATTTTTATGTTTTATTTGATATATTGGCTTGTTTTAACTGAGTTTAATTGCATTTGTTTGGTTTACATGTATCCTGCCATGTAACTTACGCAGCACAGCTCTCACGTGATCTCAGCCGCTCATCACCAGGTGCACCTGATTTTGCAATTTAGAGTCCATAAAAGTAATTGCCAAGTACTCCTAATGCAGGGAATAGCCAAAAGAAGAAAGCAAGCTCTTTGGACTTGTTAGCAGTAGTCAGTATCTTACCTGTGGTAAAATAAGTTTTTTTTTTTTTTTAATCTCATTGGGATTTTCTTGGTAAATAAAGGTTCAATAAAAAAAAAATAAAAAAAGAGAGAAAGTTAATAAAATACCATATGAATACATTTATGTTTTGGGTTTTCATGCCACAGTACTTTTGCATTATATGGCTACTTTCACTGAATGTACTGTTGTGTACTGCAGGTAAGATAATGACTGCAAATAACAGAACAGAAGGTTTTGCAGGGATATGACATAAATTTAGGGCAGCTGCCTGTTTGAAAGCATTGTTATGGAAATTTAGTTTTTATTTTACAGTATTATAAAAAAGTAAATTAATTTAAAAAAAATGTTGTTTTAGGCCTTAAGAAAGTCATCGTTTTTCTTTTTCATCACATTAATTTGTCGAAGGATTGTAGTTTTTTTTTTTTTTTTTTTTTTTTGCTGTTGTTTTGTTGTTGTTTTGTTACAAATGTAATGAACAGCATGCATTCTTCTATAAAAATCCTGCCTAAGAGGCTATAAGAACAGAAAGGACATACTTTGATTTTAAGGTAATTTATCAGGAAATGACTGTGTGCAGCTATAACGTTTTATTGGACCATTTATTTACCAAACTGGGCTGGTTTAACTGAACTCATGACAAAATGTGACTAAAACAGAGAGATCAGCTCAAACTTTCTTTGATTAAACTTCAAATGAAAGCAATGAAAGAATTTGAACAATGTTATTCTGGTCTATTTTATATAATTAGGTTTGATTAGTTTGCCCATTGTGTTAGCCAACTGCAATAACTATGGTACTTAAGCTGCTGTGGGACAATTTCTAGGGGCTTAAATGGTGCTAGTTGCTGAACAATACAAATAATGTTGTTTAATCACATTGGTGATCCAGTTGTTTTTTACTGAAACATGGTTTCTACAAAGTTAAAAAAAAAATTGCAGCACAACTTTTACTTTGAGGCTCTCATCTGCCACAATAACTCCATAAACTTTTGTAACATTTTAATGACATTATTTTGTTAATCCAAAGCCTAAAGTTTCAGGTGAATCACTCCAAGATTGTAACAATAGCATGGCATCCCAAGTATGTAGGAAAAGTTGCAAAAACAGAACCAAAGTGCATCTTGTTACAGCATAGTAAAAAAATAAACAATTAAGTAAATAAACGTTTTGAAATGTTAGCGAGCAGCATGTACTGAAACAAGATTATCAAGCATGGCATGGGCTTTTTATGGCTACCAAAGATGCTGCATCCAAGTCCTGAGTGAATAATGAGTATTAGGCTCTTAATGATAAAACCATTTTTAAACTTTTCCTATGCAGTTATGAATCAGTGAATAGATTGACTAAATGAAATGAACACATCTGACAATGGATCAGAAACATTTAAACATAGAAGTTTTAAGGGTTGAAATTTTCCATCTGCACTGTAACTTTTTTTTTTTTTTTTGACAGCACAAAACAGAAAGAATGTTCTGAAAGGTCCCGGTGGATGAAAAATGTTTTACAATGTCAGAAAGAAATAAAAAAGGTGCTTATTCAAATGATTGAAGAAAAAGGACTGTTTGACAGATTTTGTGATGGTAGAGTAGATCAAAGACAGCACATGTCCTGCCTTGGCTGAAACGAAATGTTTTCAAACCCACTCCACCATATATTCTACTAGTGACAGGGATGGATTGAGGGCGGCCAGGAAGGGGCAGAGTTAACGCAGCAGAGCAGACATCTTACGTTCACAGGGGACACACTTCAGTGCAGCCTCCACAACTGACTTCAATCCATCCGGCTTCCCTTTGAACCTCCTCCTGTGGCTAGAATTATACTATACCAGATACAAAGGTAACGCAAACGGGCCTTTCTTGTAGCGCAGCTGAATTATGTAGCCTTTATTTCACCTTTATACCAGGACAGTGCTGTGATTAAAGTGAAGCACACTTTGTTTTCCAGAATGAGAACTATGGATGTAAGATTTGATTCCAATATAATATAATATAATATAATATAATATAATATAATATGATCATGTGTGTAAGTCTTATTATTGAGTGATAGTGTATCCCTTATTTGAGTATGAGCAACACAAAACAAATACACGACTATAAAATGAGATGAAATATTTGTTGATGATGACTCACCAGAGAAATATAGTCCTCTTGATTTGACATAAGAAGAAATCCTCCATCATCCAGAATCACACAGTCTACAAGCTGAATAAATAAACATTTTACAAACAAATGAATACACTGAATTGTTTTTTGCAAGCATTCATTCTGAATGCAGGCACGTTACAAATTTAAAGGAAGACGAAAAATAAATAAACTAATAAAAGAAAGAAAACATACATATTCACGTTAAATGAGAAAGCTCTACCAAAAAACATATTCAATCATTTACTCTACCCTCCATACCTTGTCGTTCCTCAAGCAGCCACAAATCTCATCTTTGCACTAAAAATAAAAAATGCATTAATTAAAAATACTAAATGATTTTTGAGTTACACCAGAAAATAGTGTCTGAACTACTAAACAATACAAATAAGCACATTAATGTAACTCACATTTAACTTCTGTGTTGCATTAATGAAACTGTTCATCCAAAATGAGACGTTAAGCTTCACTCCCACCACTAAAATGTAATAAATAAATAAATAAATAACAAAGGTCAGTCTATATGTTTTGCATATGACCTTGCAATGAGTATGTTCTTAGTTGAACTGACCTGCTGGCTTCAGTGTGACTTCGTTAATGACGAGATCTACAGCTTTGCTCACTAGGATCCCTGACTCAGACACAGGCTCCTTGGCATCTGCTAAAATTTCAAGTTGGAACACAAGGAAGGTCAAACAGTTTTGTCTCATACTTTACTGTGTACTCGATGATGGAGATTGTTCACTGAGCGAAACTAAAATTGCCAAAAACTGAATTTTTTTGTAAACAATTCCATGCAGATTTGCTTCTGTAATTTATGAGTCTGTGAAGCCAGAACATGTGTTAATCCAGTCAAGTACACTGTGGCTGTAACACTGACATTCACCAGTCCTGCCGTCTGTTAGAGAAATCAGTGGAGATGACAGGATGTATACAGGGGGGAAAAAGAGAAAGAGGATGTGTTGCAAAACACAGCAGGAAAAGAACAAGGATAGAGAAAGTGGTATCTGAGACATACAAGCGTGACTGTTGCCAGTAAGGTTGGGATGACGTCTGAAAACAGTGAACAGAGGAACCGCAGTCTATAAAAGCTCTCAGTGAAGATCCTGCACACTTACTGTTGAAAGATGGAGCTGTGAATATATACACGTCATTATCCAAGGTCCTCTTGTAGAAGCTGGACTCATATGTCTCTGGATTTTCAGTCCATTCTTCGCCAGCACTGAAAATATTCACCAGTATAAACATATATGACATGTTTTAGGCATAAAAAAGGAAAATACAGTAACTGATTACAGGCTGTCCCCGAGTTACAGCGCCATCGACTTACGACAACTCAGACTTACGGCGCCGCCCCAGTGACGTCATCACAACTTACATTGTCTTTTTTATGCAGCATTTTATGGTTTTTTTTTTTGTTTGTTTTTTTTAGGGTATTCTGTTAGCTAACTGCTTGGAAACACATTAAAATGGCGTTCTAAGTACACTGTTGTTGTTTTACATTGTAAAAAACGTGTTTAAAAAGACGTTACGGCTGCCATGTGCTTTCGGTTTCAAGTTACGGTCGAAAATCCGGAGTTACGGCGCCACGTGGCCGGCGCTCCGAGTTACGGCAAAATCGAACTACGAACGGTCCTTAGGTCCGGAACCTGTTCGTAACCCGAGGAATACCTGTATATATATTTCAATACTTATTGAAACTTGAACTTATTATTTTAGCTTGGCTTGAAAGTTGTAGGAAATTAAAGTTGTTGCCAAAACTTCAGGGACAAAACATAAATAGGAAACAAAACAAGTTAAAGTTACTAATTGAATCCTTGAAGTTGTGTTTTCTGTACATGCCATGACACATGGTGAGGTTTTATTAAGAGTTAAATATTACAAATAGAAATAATTTGAAAAGTAAAATGTGCTTCCATGACATTTGTTAAATTGATGTGTTTTCAGTGCAGCTAACTGATGAGTTTTGAACTGTTTGTGATTCAGAACTATTTGTGAAATTACAAAACAAAAAAAGTATCTAGATAAAAAAAAACTTGTTTTGTTTAACTTCAAGATACTCTCTTTGTGTGTTGATGGAGGTACTACAATAATCTCAAATAAAATACCTAAACTAAAACTGTCAGAAACTGCTTGAGCTGCCAGTAATTTTCCCTAAATACTTTGTAGTTGATGCAGAAATCTGAAAATCTCGTCATGGACTCAGACGTCAGGCTCGTCTTTAGAAAACAAAACAATCGTGAAACTGTGCAACACAGCAGATGATGAGGCACTCTGGGATCTTTTGAGGAAAATATTGATTTAATTAAATAATCTCAGCTTATGGTTCCTCCAGATTGTTGTTTCAGTCTATTAAGGAGTTAAACTTCCTTCTGATTAAAATCTGGGAGATCTTCCTTGTTTTCTTCAGGGGCCCAAACCTTTCTGTGGCCATGCAGTGTTGTCAACATTAATGAATATATAACTCATCTGTAATTTAATGTTCCTTATTAATTAAAATTAACATTGTTTTATGTTTATTGTAATTTTATTTACGGTACATGTAAACTTTATAGTACTGAGAAAATGCATCTCCCTCATTTTCATACATGGTTCTGATGAAATAAAGTAAAAGAAAAATAAAGTCAAATAAAATGGTGTAAAGTAGTGAGAAATGATGGAAAGTAAGAAAGTGTAATATGCTGGTGAAGATTCTCAGTCATCCAGGACATGATAAAAACAAAAAAAGTTCAATACAGAAACAAGTGGACTTTATTTGTAAGAGGAAAACGTTTCGCTCTCTATCTGGAGAGCTTTTTCTCAGGCTTCATCTATCTTAGTAAAAGATAAACTTCCTTCTTCACTGATAAAACCTGAGACTGGAAGTTAGGAGAGTGAGCTGGAGACAAGAAATGGTTGTGTAGTGCGTGAGTTTTTCATTCAACCTTTATTTAAACAGATAAGTCACAGCGCGCTTCGAAGACTCATTTACAAATGAGATCTGTTGGACAGACAATAAAAGTGGTGAAAAATGACACATAGGGTTTGGAGATAAAAAAAAAAATGCCTAACACATTTTTGACCACTGTTTGAAGGTCAAAGATGTGGTAATGAAATAAATCTCGCACACAGGCACATAATGACGCCGACATTACGCAGAGAGGGGGCGGGGGGATGTGGAGTACTCAAAGGCGGTTGAGCAGCCAGCTCATAGACTTGATTTATGGTTGTCCATCCTTAATCATCACGATAATATACAACCATAAGGTCTAAAATGTATCTAAATCCATGTTTTGTATTATTTTTAGACATAAGTAACGGCAGCATCTTGCATGTGCTTACTGGCATGTGGACAACGTGTTGTGGTGATGTGAATTTCTGTTTGTTATTTAAGGTTTAATTTATTTTATTTTTTAATTTTGCTCATCATTTTGTATAGGAAACAACAGTGTGTTTGATTTAAGAATGAGATTAATTGTAATGGTAGATTAGCAGTTTGTGCTAAGAGTGTTATGTGCCAAAGTGGTGACTTTTGTTTTCTTTTTCTATTTTGTATTTTCCAATAAGTGCCACTGCCTCATATATTTATTTACTTATTCATACATATTACAGGTAAGTAAACTGGAAACAAAGAACCCACATTTAAAAAGAAAGCCTTTGGAGTGTGTGGTCATTTAACCCTGGCGTCATTAGTATAAGTAACAGTGCTAAAAGTTACAGTGGTCTCTGTTCCCCACTCAAAAAAACTGCTGATAACCTTATCCAGTCCTGATCAGACAGAGGACTGATGTGATCAGTCCTGTCCTCTTAACTGCAGCTCAAAGGGACCGTCAGCTACATGAAGAGCTGAGAATATTGCTCCGTAGAAAACATCATTTCTTTCTAACAGCAGCTGCAACTTTTGTTCTTCCTCTGATCTTATTTCTAAAAACCTTGCACACAGTGCATACAGCTACCTCCATGTTCTAATGTTCATCATCTAACCAGCGGCGCCGAGCCATGCTGCGTATGCGCTAATGACTGGAGGAAGGAAAAAAAAAAAAAAAAGAGTTTTGAGTGTTAACCAGCAAGTCATCAGTTTTGGCCTGTCTGGATGAAAATGATCCAGTACCGATGTCAAGGCGATGCTCCCTTGCATCTCTTGATTATCTGTTCACACTGAAGCTTGAAGACCGTGTCAGTCCAACGTGTTCAAATCAGTTGTCATAGTTAATTTATTTAATGTACATTACTGTTAAAATGTGCTGAAGTGCAGAGCAGAACATTTTCTTAACAGCTATGTCAATTTTTATTTATGTAGCATGTGTAAAAACGAATCAGTCTGATGTCACGTGCGCTGCTGGATGGTAGCACTGACAGAAGCTCCACTACGACTCGACCTTTTTTATTCTTGTTGTTTTTGTTTTAACTTTTTTTGTGCCTAC
>JARVGQ010000552.1:0-10861 GCA_031762355.1 Hypsolebias martinsi | reverse complement strand
GTAACAGCGTGCTGGAACGTCTCTGACTGATGAAGCCCTCTGGAGTGAGGGTGAAACGTTTCTACTAAAAAGAAACTATCCAGATGACCTGATTGAGAGTTATCAGATATGGTCATTGCTATTAAACAACAACTTCAGCTTTCTTCACCTCCAGTTCCTACCGTCTCCTCGACTCCCAGCGTCTCTCGCGAAACTCCTGGACCAGCTTCCACTGCCCAGCAGCTAATTGTAAAGCCTTCTGAGCTCTTTGCAGGAGACCTCGACCAGTGTGGAGGTTTCTTACTACAATGTAGACTTGCCTTCGAAGGGGCTCCTTCCCTTTACTCCTCAGATGTAGCCAAGATCATTTATTTAATCAGTCAACTTAAAGGTAACTCTTCAATGGACCAACTCATTTCTCCAAAGTCAAGTTAACCCCCCTGCTTCCTACGAACAACTTCTGAAATAATTTCGCATGATCTTTGATCGGCCCTTGCAGGCACCAAATGCCGTAAAGCGCCTGTTAAGCTTACATCAGGGCCGTCATGCGGTCTCTGAATATGCCTTGGAATTTCGGATCCTCGCCGCCCAGACTGGATGGAATGAGCTAGCCTTATAAGATACCTTTCTAACTGCTCTGTCTGATCACCTCAAGGACCAAATTGCCACCCAGGATGAACCTGACAGTTTTGATTAATTAACAGACCTTGCCATTGCTATTGACGACTGCTTCCGGGAAATAAGGAGAGAGTCGAACTACAACTCCCAGAGACCTTCCACTTCCAGGTTTGCGACCCTTCCAGGTGAGCCTTACGTCTTTAAGCAGTTTAGAGAGAACTATAAGACCCAGCCTTCCCCGTGTCCTGGGCTTAACGCGTCACCACCAGTTCCCAAGAGAAACACTCTCGCCCTGCCCGAACCTGAACCCATGCAGGTTGGGCACGCATGACTGTCTCCTGAAGAGAGACAGCAGCATATGAGCGCTAATCTCTGTGTTTACTGTGGTAATCCTGGGTACTATCTGCCTCACTGCCCATTTTGGGGAAACGAGAACACCCACCAGTAAAGCGGGAGATACTGGTGGGTACTTCAGCTCTAACCTCCCCATTTAACTTCTTGCTCCCTACTGTCATTCAAACAAACAATCAGCACCTGTCCTTGTCCACATTAGTTGATCCTGGTGCTGAACAAAATCTCATAAGTTTAGACCTGGTTAATAAATACTCTCTTCCCACTCGTGAAATCTCCCCTGTCCCTGTCTCCGGCTTAACTGGAGAGACGCTAGCGCGAGTACATCTCAAGACCACAGAATTGCATTTAATTATCTCTGGCAATCATCATGAAATGAATGACTTCTTCATGTTGGATTCACTGATATCTCATCTTATTTTGGGCTTGCCCTGGCTTAAGAGCCATAACCCTGATATTAGCTGGGAACTTGGTCAAGTAGAAAAGTGGAGTGATAAATGCCTTAAGCATTGTCTACATTCCGCTGTTTATAGTCACCCTCAAACTACTCCTCCTGAGGAGGAGGTCGACCTCACTGCCATTCCGGCAGATTACGACCTAGTGGCAGCTTTTAGCAAGCAAAAAGCTCTGTTGCTCCCCCCTCATCGTCCATATGATTGCTCTTCCTGGTGCCCCCTTGACATCAAGCCGGCTCTACAACCTTTCAGGTCCAGAGAGAGAGTCAGTGAAGAAATATATTAACAACTCTTTAGACTCAGGCATAATTCACCCTTCTATCTCCCCTGTCGGGTCAGGTTTCATCTTCATTTCTAAGAAAGACAAAACCCTTCAGCCTTGTATTGATTACAGAGGCTTGAATAAATAACCGTTAAAAATAAATATCCACTTCCCTTGATTGATTCTCTTCATGAGCAGCCACAAAAAGCAACCATGTTTACCAAGCTCGATATAAGAAATGCCTACTATCTTGTGCACATAAAGAGGGCGACGAGAGGAAAACAGCCTTTAGAACCCCCTTTGGCCACTTTGAGGTTTTAGTTATGCCGTTTGGTTTAACCAATGCCCCCACTGTGTTTCAGGCCCTCGTGAATGACATGTTACGAGACTTTATCAGCAATTTCGTCTTTGTTTACCTCAATGTGTTGGGTTTGTGTCGTTTTGATGTACTCACCCTGCAATTGCTGAGGGCTGATGAAAGAGTTCCTGAGCAACCACCTGCCTTCAATCTGGTTAATGAGTCCAGCTGCTACTTAAGCCTTGGAGGAGGTTCTAGTCTTCGCTGAATCATTCAGTCACCTTGGGTACTGTGAGACAGCCATTTTAGTATTATTACTTGTGAGCTTGTGTTTGATCAACTTGTGTCTCCCTGTGATTTCAAGGCGAAACCTGGACTCACCTCCAAGAACCTAGACTTGACGAATCGTCTCCAAACTGGACTCCTACTTCGTGAAACTCTACCCTCCAGCCTGACACTCTTCCATCAGCTGCCACCTGCAAGATACAACTCGAGACACTTGGAAAATACAAGGGTTTACTCACCTGACGGACACTCGTCTGCCTTCTAAAGATCCACCTGTAAGAGAAAGATTCATTTATCCAAACAGCTACAATATTCCCCTACATATCATTAATCTGTCTCCCCCTCTTTCCCTTCCAGGAGCCCAGACTTCCTTTACCCCAGCACTGTAAATAAACTCACTGAAATATATTCCTATGTCTGTGATCCTTCTCAGCCCTGGTCTGAATTTGAGTACAATTTCAGTGATTATTCATAACATCTGCATCAGTTTCTCTTGTCCTGGACATTTTGGGATCATTGCATTACTCAATTCCACTTGTTTAGAAAATGGCATTACTGTATGTGGAAACACTTCAGTTTAGTGGTAGGATGTCGTTACTTTGCAGGTAACATAATGGACATGCATTATGGGAAATGTAGTTTCTTGTCAGCGCATCCTTTTCACTTATTATATGACAATCAGACCTTTTAAGCTTTTGCGGTCCACATAAAATTATGTGGCAGGCCACATGGCCCACAGGCCTTGAGTTTGACACGCGCTGTAATGCAAGTTGAAAGAACTACACTTCCCAGAAGCCAATGGTGCTTCTGGCCGCTGCTTTTTGCCAAAATAGAGGTGTGGTTTTGAAATGCAAATATATCCACAGAAAAATAATCTACTGTAAACTTATGCATGGAAGTTGTTCAGTGATCACTGGTTGTAATGATTTTTTTTATTTTTAGCTAATTTGGTTTCAGAAATGTCCCTGGAGTTTTTGCCACAGTTTTGACAGATATGTAAATTATCACTACTTATTAAAAGTTAAATTTAGTTTGAATTTATATATTTAATTCAGTCATTTTCACATGTGAAATAAATATTAGATTTCATAAAGAGTGCAGTGTCAAGTTTTATTGAAGAAATACTCTAAAAAATAGTCTAAAGTTGAGTAAAATGTTAATTTTTTGCATTTGAAGGGTTTAAAGTTATTCTAAGTTGCAGCATAATTTTTTTTTAATCAGGATTTTTGGATAACGTTACTTTTTTTGTGTGAAAAATTCAAAGAAACTCACGTCAAATTTTAATAAATCATTTATTATTTTTGACCTATTTATTAAAACCAAAAAAAGATATTTACATGTTTCACTGGACATCAATTCTTCAGTCATATATTATAATTTATGAATATTTACATATATTACAACATCACACAAGATACTTTGCAAATCACTTATTTAGGAGTAAAATGACAAAAGTTCTCCTCAAATTAAAATTGAATTTACATGATTTTTTGATATTATTATGACAGTTTGTGTTCAGTGGCAGCCGCAGCTTCCAGCCACCATGTCGTTATACTGTTTCAGAACCACGTTCTCATCCTCGTCAAAGTAGAGCAAGTTGATGGAAAACAGCTTGTCGGGCACGCAGCACGGCGTCTGGACGCCTCGGATCAGCTTCAGGGCGTTGATGATGGACTGGACGGTGGCGTGGTTGGTTGGTCTCATGTTCTGACCCAGAGGGAAGGAGCAGGAGCCCTTGCAGTGATAAGCGTTGTAACCCTTGGGAGACACGATCCAGCCCGACCAGCCGATCTCCTCGAAGTCCACGTACAGAGGCAGGTGCTGGCAGGGCTTCAGCCTGCCTTCCTCATCCATGTGCTCCAGGGAGCGAGCGCTGCGGGGCGGTGAGGCTGAAGTGGGGATCTGAGGGAGGATGGAGGTGGTAATGACCTCATGTGGATCTGAACAAAGAAACAGGAAGTGGTGCATTTTATTCTATGGCTCGACAAAAAGCAGTAAAGTGGTTCTTCCAAGATGTCAACTGTGGCAAACACAGATTTTTCTTTGAAAATACAAAGTATATTAAACTTTGGGAGAACATAAAGCATGCAGCAAGTAGAACGCCAGAGAACAAGCTCTGGGTCTGTTCTGATCCAAAAAGAACAACAGAACTGAGTCTTACTTGTAGTCTCAAGTGTTGCAGAGCGGCGACCATCATCGGTGAAGAGAACCAGCATGGGCTGCTTGCTCTGATGATGGTGCCGCCCTGAAGCGAAGCGGATCAGGTTCAGGTCCACCTGGCTTCCTCCTAGACACCGAACCACCACATGGAGGCCCAGGTTACTGCCCTCGTCCTGCATCCAGGAGCTGACCTGCAGGAAAACCAACAAAAAGTTAAAAGCTCTTGTTCTTTTGAAATGTTTTGGAAAATGAGTCCTGATACTTACAGCTTGTGTGAGTGTGAACACTTCCCAACTGGTGGAGTGGACAGGGACAAGCCGAGAGGACAGCAGCTTCCTCCCCTGTGTGCTGGTGGTTCTGCTGTCCAGGAGCTGATAGACACTGACCTGAATGATACAGTGTGTCAGGAATAAGACAAGTGAAGACATTCCATCCTAAAGATCAACAGACCTGACAGAAGTGATGTCTGCTGGGTGTCAGGGTGACCTGGGGGCGCAGCTTGAACAGATGGAGCTCTGCAGTGAGAACCTTCTCTGTTCTTGCCACCACTGACAAATTGAACCTGAACTCCACCTGTTCACTGTGCACTGCAAAGGAAAAACTCATCATTAGAGACCAGAACAACGGATGAACATGCTTCATCTTCCAAACACGCAGGTTGAAATCAGAGCTCACATTTGTCAAAGAAGCTGCGCACAGTGTTCCCCTGCAGAACATACGGATCTTTGGTCACACCGTCCACATCAGCAACTGTGTTGTACAGATCCAGCATGTACTGAGGTGGCTGCTTGTGTCCATGGACCGTAGGGGGGTCCTCCATTCCAAAAACCTCCAAAAGCCTCTTTATGGCCGCAAAGCGGACTTCCCCCGTTTCATTTCCAGAGATAAAATGATTCTCCTGGCTGCCGAGCGAAGGCCAAGCTGAGGTGACGCGCATGAAAAGGACGAATCTGATCACAAACACCAACATCTTTAAAGTCTTACAGGATCCCAGCACCACCAGTCTCTTGTTCTTGGAGTTGGAGTGGCAGAAAAGTCTTGAAGGCTCGACTTTTTATATCAAATCCACCCCCACACGGTCCTCCCATCTTTGCCCCCAAAGCCTCAGTAAACAGCAGTAAAGATGTTATTTGGCCGCAACAAATGTAAATCACCAATCAGCAAATGTAAAAGGGAAACTAATGGTGGTGTTAACAAGGTGTGAACCCGAACGGAAAGCCTTTGTCTTCATGTCTGGCAACACGAGCGCTCAAATATTTGAGGAAACTCTAAAAAGTCAAAGTGTGTTTCTCTATCAAACAATCGATTTTATTCAGTTTATGAGATTCAAAATGACAGAAAAGGTTAAACCTGAAACAGAACGAGTCTTCTTCAGGACGCGGACTCAGTGGGAACAGCTGCGCGTGGATAATGGGTAAAAACAATGGGTCCCATTGTTTTTAGGTGGAGACCAATTACTTCTGAGGTGTCACCGGCTACACTTGCTGTGATTTACATAACAGAGTATCTGGTTCCAGCTGAATAATCATCAGGTTTGTAGATTCATGCATAAATAACTTTCTCGTATACGCAACTTCAGATCCATCTTCTCAGCTCAGTGAACCCTCCATCTTTCTGCAAACACGCACAAATATTACTCCAAAGTCTATAAAGCAGGTCCTGATTTGTTTAGAAAGTGAATAAATTAGTTTTATTCAATGATTCCAGTGTTTTCAACTCTGTGCCATTTGCGTCTTTTGAGCTTTACGCACAATTACGCACGGGCAAACGGTGCCCAGAGACATAGGACGACAGATGTTTTCTTTACTTTTAGCAACTTTAAGGAGATTAAAGTTGTTCTTGTCTTCGTGAAACATCATAGGCAAGAAATAAAAGGTTTCTCCTTTGGGTGAAACGTGACAGGAAAACGTCGATTTGCACAACAATAAAATAAAGATATAAACACGTGTCATTTCAAAGCCACGCTTATTTTTTTATAATTTAGAAATGTAGAATATAAACTTATTTACTCTAAGATGGATTAAAATTAACATAGTGCGTCTGAAAACTGCAGACACCAATTATGTACGTGACTGAGTTTCAAAAAATATTTTTAACTTGGAATATAGTCTTTTAAAGTCAAAATGTTCAGGTTCATTTACATCAGGGGTCTGCAACCTTTTGACCAAAAGAGCCATTTTTGTGCTTTTGTTCACTAAATTAAATGTGTCTGGAGCCGCAACAACCTGCTACAACTGTGGTTATCAACTTGTGGCCTCTGGACCACTACATTTGCTGGAGGGGGGTTTTGTAGGGATGATATTATAAAGTAAAAAATATCTAATGATTTTAAACATTTATAAAAGTAAAATACCAGATTATTGTAAAGGAGTTGGGGGTAGGGAGGTCAGTTTTTTACCATCCTTAAAAAAAAAAATCTATAAACTATGCAGACTCATATAAAGAAATAAAGCATGACGTTAAAGTATATTTTACTCCATCACTCCAGTATTCACATATTTGTAATATAAATGTCAAGAAAACTGTTTGAACTTGTTAGGGTTTTTGACCAACAGAACTTGTTCTTTTTTGTTTGGATAACCAATAAAATTCAGTTTCATGTCAGTTTTGGTCAAAGCTTGAATGAGCCACTGCAGAGGGTCCAAAGAGCCGCATGTGGCTCTAGAGCGGCAGGTTGCAGACCCCTGATTTACATTAAGGGAGCACACCAAAATGCTCATTCAAATGTAGTTGCTTTTACACAATTTACCATCCAAAGCATGCAAATCAATCATATTTTATTTTTTGTCAGTTTCAAGTTTCTCCAACATAATTACAAATCATTAAATTTACAAAAATATAATTTGTATATACAACACATAATATACAATAGGCCTATTACCAGTGTCTATGTATAAGGACATACAGAGTACACCCACTAGAAAAGCTTGAGTTTTTCAGTATAACCGCTTAAAAGCACCCAATGATACATGACATCATTAGGCATGTCACTGATACGGTATGTTAAATGGCAGGTAAATGCTTCTATGCATTGCCTGTTTATTACATTTGCTTTGCAGAGAATTATTGTATAATTAATATTTCTGAACTTACTACTTAATACTTGAACATGTTTTGCTTTGATACTGTTTTATAAATTCTATATGTTTTTAATGCAAAACCAACTGCTGTACAGTTATTCAAATATAAGCATCAGAGAAAACTGGAAATGTCCAATATGCTTAAAAATAAAAATAAATTGACGATTACAACCGGTGTACTTTGGTTTCTAAGCACAGTATATCCACTACAACAATGTCGACAACACCACTGCATTTTACCGAATACTGTACATGTACTGTATTAAGTAATGAAGGTGAAGTTTTGATGTGCAGTTTTAAAAGCAGCCATTATTCTCCAGCAGGGGGCGCTGTGTTCAGTTCTTGCACCGACAGGAAGTGATGGAGAGGACGGTGCGCAGCTGCCCATGCTGGCTGATGAAGCTGTGGTTCTCATATCCCTGAGGAACGCACGAGCTGGGCTCACTTTCTGACCACAAGTGACAGATTTCCTGATCATCTGGACTCCTGCAGTAAATAAAAAAAGAACAAAGCTTTAAGACTAAATTATTACATCTCAAGAGGGGCCGCCCCTTTTTAATTAATGTCAATACAATTCCAAATAAACACACACCACTAACTCAGACCTGACAGATTTATAAAATATATTAAAGAGTGCCTTTTCACTTTTTATCTGTGCAGCATTTTGTTCCTTTTCCATTACAAACCCAAGCACATCAGTCAGAAAACTATGAGCTAAACTTCAGTGTTGGATTTTAGATTTAAAGCAGTTAAGCTGAGCTAGTTTAACAGAAAACAGTTTATCTGCAGCAATATTAAAGTAGGGTTTAAAAAATAAAATAACAGCATGTAGTGTGTTGTAATTAAAATCAGGGCAGCGTGCTGAGTGCAGAAGGTGTCAAAGTTCACAGGCTGTTGTTATGAGAGGCAGAAGATGTGGGAGGGAGGGGGGTGCAGAGTTCTTACTTACCTGAGAAGGCACCGGTTTCCTGTTCCACAACCTCCCAAACATCTGCCGACGTCTATTTCCTGCAGACAATAAGCATCACAGAGAGGAGGGGAGTCAGCATCCTGCTGCAAACATTGACCCAGCTGCTGTTTTAACACGTGAAGACGTTTGATTCAACATCTGCAGCAGCAGCCATTTGTGATTTCTGCTCTGCACACACCTCTTGTTGCTGACACGCAGCAAATAAACAAGATGTAGGATTAAATTCACTACTTTTCTTGTGGCCAGTTTGGAAAAAGTCTGTTTAAGACAATGTTTTTTAAAATTTCTTTCATGTTTGACCAATAATCTCCTTTAATTTTGGTTTCTGTCACACAAATTATGATTTGATTATGCTGTTTTTAGAGCAGATTTTATTGGAAGTCAATCGGTCCCTGCTGCTTATCACTGATAAACAATTATAGTCATTACTTTGCTAATAAATGTTACACTTTCCAATCACTGTTTGGTCTTTTTGCTGTCAAACCCTGCTGGTAAGAACACTCCCTCAAGAAATACATGTCAAATAAACTCGTAAATTCATGTTGGGTTATTTATCCTCCTTTGTTTTTTCTTTTTCTTTCTTCTCACATTTTTATTCCTGTTACTCTTCAAGTACAAAGAGTTTGAAATAAAATATTTGGTTAAAAACTTGAAACTGAAAGACATTAGTACAATAAAGCTGAGTTTTGCAGTACTTTTGACCTCTTTGGCTTGTTTTCTACTTTGATGTGTCATGGAAGTATACAACGTTTTTACTATTAAAAACTCTACGGTCTTTAGCCCTATTCACACGGGATTAGTTTTACCTATAGACCACATGTAATAAATACATTACTCCTCAACATCTGCTTTTTATGTGGCACATTCACACGGGATAACCAAAGCCTGAGATTTAGCTGAAATTTACAGACTTCTTCCAGATATGATGTTAACGCACTGCGTTTTCATGACTGGACCGGTCCATAATAATGTGCATAATGTATGGGTTGGGCCGGTCTCGGGCTTTTATGTGAATTTACGCATTAGCACCAAAAAAAAAAAAAAAAACTAAAGTATGCATAATATAAAATTGTGTTACTCGTTGAGGAGGAGGCAGGTCCAACCGACCAGTTTAAAGGGGTAAAAAATAAATAAATAAATAAATAAAACACATTAAGCTCAGATGGACAAAATGTCACCGGCCCATTTCTGTCCAACTCACAGAGATGCCTATTCACAATGGATTAGTTTTATCACAGGACCTTGGAGTTCAGCAAAATATAGTAGATAATTTGCGGGGGGGATTTTTACTTTACAGATTACTCACATGGCGCACGGGATTATCAACACAGACAATCTCCGTAATTATTACAAATGGCATGTGGTCCGTAGGTAAAACTAATCCTGTGTTTAGATTTTTCTACCTGGATTATTGAGCATGCATCAGGGTAATCCTGTGTGAATAGGGTTTAAAATCCAAATGCAACACTTCCTGCAGTCCTTCACACTCTCGTGTGTGGTACCAACCAGAGGATTATCCTGACTGAGTGCTCACTTTCTCAAATTTACATGATAAACAAAGACCATGAATATTGTCTGGCACCAGCTGAAGCACCTTTTCAACACTCAAAAGAGTGAAACTGCATAAATCGCTCTGCGAATTCTATGTGAAATCCTAATAAAAATAAAGAATTTTATTAGTGGAGGTTGTGTCATTTCTTACTTTTAGCCTCTCTTCTTTGACTCCATCTGCATGGAAGTGTATTTCGTAATAAGACTCCACAGATGGGACCCTGTAGCAGCTTTCCTTCAGCTCGCAGGCCTCCACGGTCTGGATCAGATCCACTTTGTTCTGGGTTTCCAGCAGCACCGAGTCAAACTTCACAGGAACACATGAGAATCCCTCTGATGGTGATGAACAAATGAGATGAAAAAAGTTTAGAGGGAAGAACTGCAGCTCAGGTATGAAATAAGATTAAAAACATCCAATCAGCTGTGGAAACTTAATAAAAGGATTCAGTTGTTACAATTTGTATGAGTGGGAGGTGATGTGAAACTGTCAAGAGTCAAATACTCATCTGAAGAGCATCATAATACAAATATATTCTGTGAAATGCATTTATGAATATGCTGTTTGTTGACAGGCAACACATACAAAACTTCAATATGAACTAAGGACATTCAGTTTTGGGGGAATTTAAGTAGATGTAAACCTGTGCATGCAGATTTATCTACACATGTATGTTAACACGTCTTTCTTCTTCTTCAGGGTTCTCCACAGCAAGTCATCCTCCTCCACCTCACTCTGTCCTCACTCCAACTACCTCCATGTCCTCTCTAACTGCATCATATCTCCTCTTTGTCTTTTTCCTGGCAGCTGCATTTCTAACATCCTTCTACCAATATACCCACTGTCCCTCCTCT
>JARVGQ010000547.1:34359207-34369636 GCA_031762355.1 Hypsolebias martinsi | reverse complement strand
GATCTTTCAGTTCTCAGGCTCCTCTCTTGTGGAACCAACTTCCAGTTTCTGTCCATGAGGCTGACACATTGTCCAGTGGGCTTAAGACTTTCCTTTTTGATAAATCCTATAGTTAGGGTTGGCTTGTCATGCTGCCATAGGCTTAGACTACTGAAGGACAAATTGACCTCATTTCCTTAAATGATTTGTTAAAATTGAATAGTTTTCATTTGATACTATTTCTGTCTTAACATGTAACAAAACCTGCCATTGTGTATCTGTTCCTCCATCCTGTTCCTCTCAAACCAGCCGGTTGAAGCAGATGGCCACTGGTCCTGAGCCTGGTTCTGCTAAAGGTTTCTTCCTCACGAGGGAGTTTTTCCTTTCCACTGTTGCCTTCATGCTTGTTCAAGATGAGAGTCTGTGATGGAGTTAAACTCAAAGCAGTCTGCTCCTCAGATAAATAATGTTAATTTACTATTTTACATATGAAAGTTTATGCATATTAATGTTTCTGTTCAGTGCTCTGAGATGACTTCTGTTGTGACTTGACACTCTATAAATAAACTGAACTGAATTGTATTTAAGAATCAATAAGTTGTCTTTACAGTAATTAAGTTGAGTCTTATCTGGTTTTAGACTTTAGTTTCCTGCACTGATTTATTTTAGAGAACAAAGTGGAAATGACAAAGCACTCTAATGTAATTTCCCAATTTCTTAAAGTAAATTACTTTTTTTGTAAACAATGCAGTTGTTTGTCATCTGAAACTTTCTGTTTTTTTTATTTTTTTATTTTACTAAGATAAAGTGAAAACTTATACCACTTCTTCAGCTTTATGTCTGCCTTATTGCTAAGAAGAGCAGATTTTTGTAATAACATAAATGCTTTTTGTTCAAAGCTCAGAATTAGACACCAGCTAGTCAAAACCCAAACCAGAAAACTGTGATGAATATTCTTGTTAGCAAAATTTAGACTTTATATTTGTATTTGCAACAAACAACTATCCTAAATGTTGTTTTAGTTGTTCGGAGCCTGCTTTAAGCAAACATGCAAGACTGACTCAAAAATCCTATCAGGCTTTTTGGAGACAAGTTACATTTCTGTCGTTGTCACACTGGCTTTGTTGTTTATTTGATAAAAGCGATTCGGAGAGTGTAGACTTGTAGATTGATTCAAAACCACCAGTTTGCACTCTGAGACCTTTTCATCTGGTAGCAATCTTCTTCTGAGCTTTTAGTCTCCAAAAGCCCAATCCATCAGCCACTGTCATTTGCTGCAATGAAATGTGAAAGGGAGTGTAAACTCGCCTAGACATAATGTACTTTTAAAATGGAAAATACCAGTTTAAACTTCATTTGTGCATAATAGGTTTTGGGAGGACAGGAAAATAAGGACATCAGTTCAAAATCCCCCTTATTTATTTTAGGAGGGGCATTAACTGCAACACATTTTCTCTTTAAGAACTTGTTGCCTGTTCATTACTCCTAAGATAACAGTGGGATTACAGTTAAATGTGCTTATTTCTTACGTATACAGCAGACTGGTTTTAATTGGTTCCTCTTTTATGTTTCATGAGACAGTCACCACACTGTATTTGGGTTTGATGTGGAAAATGAGCACCAGATTGCATAAACTCCAATGCAAACAGAGAAAATGGGTCTTGTGCGCATGCAATGTAAGTGATTGTTGCCAGATTATACGCACCATATGTATTCCTTCAAGAGAGTAGACGGAATATCCTTTTTTATGAATTCCACCTAAAGTCATCACATTGTGGAGCCACATTTATCTGCGCTGGCTAACTGGTTCCATGTTTTTCAGTTCAAGTTTTCATGAGCCTGTGGACAAATGATAACAACACAGCAGGTCAAAGGAGGACGAGACACCCATCAGCGATCTACCACTATTAAACCAACTCATATTTGTTCAACTTTAAAGAGTAAGGCCTGGGATAAAAGGTAATATTAACTGTCTGTCTGAAAAGATGAAAAGCAGCCCAAGCCCGTGGTCTCTTGTCTCTTGCCTGGGGCAGTGTTCATCTGGTCAGTGGTGCAATGTGTCCCGTCAGGAAGGTCAACGGAGGGCTGAGTCATGAGACTGCAGGATGCAAGATGTCTTACTAGACTGAGAGAAGGAAATGAGAGGTGTCCAAATAAATCCAGTTAAAATGAGCCAGACAAAAATATGAAATGGCATCTGCTTTATTCACTTTGGGCTTAAGCGAAGATAAACTTTGACAATATCAGACAAGACATGGATAAATAGCATGACAAAAGTGAGAAACTTTATTTAGTAGATGAACAAGTGTTAGACAATCAGTCCTATGAATCAAAACCATTGAGTATACAGGTAGTCCTCAACTTACGAACGGGTTCTGTACCTACAAACCGTTCGTAACTCGATTTTAACGTAAGTCGGAACTCATTATACTGCGCCGCAAACCCGTTCGTAAGTCCGGATTTTTGCCGTAAGTCGAGGAAATACATGTAAAATGTATGTTAACGCTGTGCCGCACACCCGTTCTTAAGTCCGAGTTGCTGTAAGTCGAGGGTGCCTTAAGTCGAGGACTACCTGTACTTATTGTCTTCAGAGACTTGGATTTTCCATTAAGTGATAATTCCATAAACCACTCACTATTACCAGTGATCACAATGATTTCTTCCTAAAGCTTAGTTTATCTTTGCAGAAATGTCATGCTAGAAAGTAGGTTCCAAAGAAAGTCCTTCAGTTTCTACACAGATGCCAAGAGTTGGTCACCAAGTGTTCTCGGCAGATGCCTTTTCTGTCAGCTTGCTTCACGAGGACAGCAAGACAAAAGCAGAAAGCTGTTGGAGTGTTTTATAAAGTTAAAAGGTGCAATCAAACATTTTTCCTGACCCTAACCAAGTATTTTATACTTTGACATAAACAAGTAGCATCTGCCAATAGAATCAAATAGCCATTAACATAAATGAAGGCAGGTGTTTTCGGGTTTTAAAGCAGAGCAAAACATTATGATCCTAAACCTAACCAAGCACTTTTTGGGCAAAACTAAAACTAAAACTTAAAACTGTTGTGCATATAACCAGCAAAAAAGGCACAGAGGAAGTCCCATTCCAATATATGTTTAACTTTCTATTTTAATTAAATTAATTAGGCTTTCCTATTACTATGAATGCACTTTCTGCACACACATTTAAATGTAGTAGTTTGAACTACAAAGTATCCTTTACAGATTAAAAAAAAATCCATAGCATCTGATTTCAGTGTACAATACAAGTTAAACTGTTTTACTTAATTCAAATAATTATGTTGTCCTAATCTTAAATTAGTAATTCATCCCTGAACATAAAACAGTAGCTGGTAATAAACAGTCCTACACAGCTTTCAAATGAACCACAACATATTGCAATATAAAGTTTGATAGCATCACTTATGTATTTTAGTCCAAATCATTATAGTTTCCTAAACCTAGTCGTCTTTTCTGCCTAAATGTACCATACTTTCCACCGTATAAGTCGCATCAGTCACATCAGCCCTAAAAAGGTCTAATAATGTGGAAAAAAACACAACTATGTCGCTTTGCAGTATAAGTTGCATCTTTTATGCGTCACTGCTGATACATCACGTTTGTTGTGCGTCACTGCTGACCACCCAGAAACATGGGCCAGTGTTGTGCCAAAAAATAATTGGCTGCCAAACAGCACGGAAGCGTGCACGGGAGGACTTTAACAAGAATTTAATAAGATTAACACTTAAAAACAATTATTTGTTTGCTCTGAATTGTAGCAAAGGTGTGTCGCAGTTTAACGTTTCCTTAATAAATGCACTTTAATGGTCAAATCAGCTGCACTTCAAAAATCAATTTGCAGCTACGGGAGCGTTAACTGTGCATTTCTTGGTGATTTAACAAGATAACCACCTAAAAACAATTATTTGTTTGCTCGACATTATAGTAAATGTGTGTCTCAGTTTAAATTTTCCTTAATAAATGCACTTTAATGGTCAAATCAGCTGTGTTTCGCCTAGGTGGCCCGGCGAAATGCAACTGATTTGACGCTTGCTCCAGGAGTTCCAGATCGAGATGAAATGTGGCTTTCTTTGACAAGCCAAGTGTCTCATTAATAGCCACTTTTACCTATTAATGAGACACTTAGCTTGCCATATTAGTTGAGCGCCCTCTAGCAGTTGCAAGTTGTAGTGTTTAATATTTTTCATGTCAGAATGAAGGAAATCGTCAGAGCTCAGCCAAAAATTGGGTTATAAATATGGGAAAAAACATATATTAGTCACTTCGTGTATAAGTCGCAGGACTTGCAAATTTATGCAAAAAGGTGCAACTTATACGGCAAAAAATACAGTAACTAAAAAAGAGGTGCAAGTGTAAAACTTTATGGACCATTTAATATATCAACGCAGAGGAATTCCAGCAATAAACATAAACATGCAGGATGCTGCACTTTTTATTTTATATCAAAGAGTTATTGAAAAGCAAATGTTTATTCGTCCACTTTTCATGTATGTGAAGTGCAAACATTGACAGGACAGTAATTACATTCTGATAGAGAGCCGCTGCTGATGATAAATAGGTCTGCAGCATTCGTTGTGCTAATTTCAGCTGTCTGACACTCTGCATGTTGCGGACCCTGAGCCCTGTCAGCGGCTGCCAGCTTAGAACAAGAAAAATGGACTCTAACGTTTTCAACTGTCCGATAAACGGATCACGTTTCCTCACTGCTAAAGCTAAAACCCTCAGTGTGACGTTTGCACCAGTGAAAACCTTTTGTCATTTGGGATAACATGAAAATGGCTGAAGTAACTGCCGTCAGACTTATAATCTTTTTCAACTGTTTTTCTTTTTTTTTTATTTTTATTTTTTATTAATTTGCTTTTCTTCTCGGTATCCTCACGCCTCCATCTCACAATAAGAGAAAACACAATTTTACAAGACAGTTGCAACATAAGCCGGGACCGTCAGAGCACAGAAAACAATGATTTCAGCCCAGCAGCATTTCCGGAAATGAATAACCACCCAACCAGCTGATGACCCCATTTTATTTCCTTGCCAAAGGCAATTTGTATTCCTGTGTTTGGAGCTTGTTGGCCAGAGAACAGTGTTCCCTACATGTGAATCTCTCCTGGAAGAAACATTAAAGCAAATACCTGAAACACTGAAACACCCGCATCCAAGACAACCTGTGGGAATTCTCAGTGGGGACACAAGGTTTACAAAAATGGAGTAAATGCAATTAAAAGAAAGTTGGGCGGCACAGTGGCACAGTTGGTAGAGCTGTTGCCTCTCAGCGAGAAGGTCGCTGGATCAAATCTCATCCGGGGACCATTCTGGGTGAGTTTGCAAGTTCTCTCTGTGCATGCGTGGGTTTTCTCCTGGTACTCCGGTTTCCTCCCACATACTAAAAACATGCATGTTAGGCTGATTGGTAACTCTAAATTGTCCCTAGGTGTGAGTGAGAGAGTGGATGGTTGTTTGTCTCGTTTGTCTCTATGTGTCCCATTGATGGACTGGTGACCTGACCAGGGTGTAATCTGCCTCTCACACAGTGACAGCTGGATATTCATTCAACCTTTATTTAAACAGATAAGTCACATTGAGTCTCAAATACTCATTTACAAGTGAGATCTGTTGGACAGACAATAAAAGTGGTGATATGGGAACCAGTAACCCTCATGACCCGAAAAGGAAGAAGTGGGTAAAGATAACAGTATCCCAACATATTGTGAAGATTTCAATTTTTTGGTAAATCATTTGAGAGAGTGAAATTCATTTTTTACATAGATTCTGCCTTTCTTTCATATCTTCTGAACCATAATTATGGCTTATTTGGCCATTGTCCCCTCAACATAATTTATACAATTTATTCATAGAGAAGACAGGCTATAGGCGAGCCGATTTGCCCCGTTGGCACGCACACAGCTGGATATCTCATTGACTTGAAGACTTAATAAAGTGTCTATCTCTGCTGCCATCTGTGGATTTTAAGAACACATATTTAATTGGATTTACGATAACTGGTTCCTGCTTTTTGGATTTGGCTAGTTGCTGGTTTTATCTACAATCAAGGAAGTCGTCGGCAGCAAACTGGGACCCAATCACTCTGCTTGTCTTTATGATGGCTTGGTTCATGCCTGTGTACCCAGACTCAATTGTCTTGGGCAGAATGGATCAGATCTCGGGGGTTTTTACTCAGGCACTTTCCAGCGGTATGGCCATGCCACGTAATTTGGACATTTTGGAACCGTTTTGGACCAACACAGACTTAAGGTAGATGTCATTATGTTCTGCCTGTCCCCAAAACAACTGCGTGTTTATCTGAATCTGGCTCCCCTGGCTGGCCTTGAAGGCCACCTTTTCTGACTATGCCTAGAGGACATGTGATCTGATGCTCAACCCTGCCCATCCGGGAATTCCACTGTCAACCAGAGTGAACCAGCTGAATAAACATTCTGTCATCCTTTCAGGACTCTTGGATTCTCATTAGCGTTGACCTTGGCCATTCCCCGACATCCCTCGAGAATGTTTCCAGATCTCACCGGAGAGAGCTGGCTGATTATTCCATCCTTATCAGAATTCGTACAGTGTCCTAGAGAGTGGCCATGGACATTGCTCACCGCTCTCAGTGTCTCTCCCCCTCTGTGGAATGTCTACGTCACTATGTGCTTGTTTGTGTGAGGTGTTTTTTAATATTTGAGTTTTTCTTCTCAGGCAAGAAGAAAGGTTTTAATAGGAAGTGTTTTCGCCTCCAATTCCTAATGTGTTCAGTTTCATTACTTTTTGTCTATCTAAGCAGATCTCACTTGTAAATGAGTCTTCTAGGCTCAGTGTGACTTATCTGTCTAAATAAAGGTTGAATGAATTAATTAATGAGTTTAGCTAGCTACATAGCATAAAGCTACACACTAATATCTTAAAAGTTAGCGTAACTTGGATCCTAGTTTAACTCCCCACAATTCACTTATTAAGCTGCAGTAACGTTAAACAAACTCACCAGCTGAAATCCCAGACACAGCTCTGTCCTTGGTGCGAAACAGAGTCCTGTTGCAGAGATTTTGAATCAGGCCGTTCAGGCTCTGTAACACCCACAGGCTGACTTAAATGCTGAGAGGAGGATGGCTGCGCTCCGCTTTTCTTCCACACAAACACGGAGCAACTTTACACTCTTAAATTCCGTGCACGGTCAGGCGCTGCATAATAAGGCTTGCCTTAGAAACCGCATGGACCCCATCTGTGTTTTTCCTGTTTTTTCCTTTCACTGCAAGTTGTTGCACGGACATTGGCTATAACTTTACACGTGGTTGAAACCACGTGTAAAGTTACAGCCAATCACCGAAACATGACACCAAAAGATGAGGCGTTTTTTTTTTTGTAAATCCATATACTGACCGAAGCAGTTTGGTCAGTACCATAAAAGAACTGAAGTTCAGTACTCAGCCCTAGTTCAGTCCAAGATTTACAAAGTATTATTTCCTACAATTATACAGACATTATTTAGGTACACTGGCACTAGTACTTCGTACTGTTGACTGAAGCTGTAAATATCTGAAGGAAGCCAAACAGAAATCCACCACCTCCATCTGCCTTGGTATCATAAGGGAAAACACTCAACTGTTTCACAACTTACAATTGATTAGATGACAAGTTCTCCTGAAATACTGATCTCTCATAGAAACCACACAAGCTGAATGTACTCTTTTTTTTATTTATTTTTTTTGTTCAAAGATTTTTTTTTCCTCTGAGACTTAAGCTGATCAAACTTACCTATTGACTCCAGAAAGCAGAGATATCAGCCCAACTACAAATCTGATTGGTTGATCAAACTATCTGGATTTATATTTCCTTCTGTTGCAATCTTCAGAAACTGAACATGTACACAGAAAGAAAGAAATCTGCCCAGAGACAGCACTGAAGAAAATTTATGATTGATTTATTTTCTCGCCACAAAACCACTCCAACTTGCAGCAGTCAGCCCGAAAACACAGAATCAAGTTCATGTTACACCATTAAATTATAGGCAAGCAAGCCATGGATTATTCTAATTTATTTGATAAAAATGGTTGAAATAAAATAGTTTAGCATTTTCTGTTAAATACCATCAAATAGGCCTCACATAAAACAGCAGAAAAAAGGAGACTCTCTGACAAGAAAATGTATTTAAAGCTGGAATTACTCTGAAAAGTTGAACTTTTTTATGTGAATTAAATTAATGAAATATCAAAGATAATTTGGGGCTTTCAGTTTTGTATACTGTGCTGTGTTGAAGTAGTGTGTCTCCCTGTATGTGTCTGTAAAACAGCTCTAAGTGAGGCAGCAGGGGAACCAGAGTGGCTATTCTTGACATTTACTATTAATTTAAAATATAAAACCTCACTAACAGATTGTTTCTCAGCCAGCTCATTACTTTTAAGTTGATATTTTATGCAGTTTTATATTTACATGACTATTTTAGAATAAGATTTTCTTGTCTCTTTCTGATGGTATGTAGGGGTTTTGAACTTTTTGGAATCCAAGTAAATGTTTCATTTTCTAGTTAAAACCCTTCAAAATTATTTGTCCTTCAGCTCAAAGTCTTTGCTCGGAAAAAATACATTTATATATTTTTAACCCAATGTAGAAGCAAAACGTTATCTTTTATTTTTTTTCAATTGGATAATTGATAACTTCAGCTAGCTTTCAGTTGTTTTTTTATTACTTGAAATAAAATTGTCCTGACTGATGTTTTATGATTGCAGGTTTGACCTCCTGGCCAATGGAGGAGCATCTTTAACATTAAGTTTTGAGCGTGCTCCATTTCTCACTCAGTACAGGACTGTATGGGTCCCATGGAACGTCTTCTATGTGATGGACACTCTGGTCATGAAGAAGGTGAGTGGTGCTCTTCTGTGAGAGTAACAAAATGGAGTTGTGATTCATTTAAAACCCACAGCGTTCTATGCTAACTTCTAATGAACTAAAACACAAATCTGTAATGTGTCACATTTTATTGGTTTACAGTAAATGATCAAACGCTCAAGACTTAAAAACTAAATAGTGTAAATGTTGAGTCATCATCATTCACCTATCATGTTCCTGTTTAGATTTTCTTCAGTGTTTAATTGTAACGCATCTATCCCTCCATCCATTATCCTTACCCGCTTCTTCTTTTTATTGTCATGGGGGTCACTGGTGACCATATCCAGCAGTCACTGTGTGAGAGTCAGGGGACACATGGACAGGTCTCCAGTCCATAACAGGGACAAATAGAGACAAACGAGACAAACAACCATTCTCTCTTACTCTCACCTAGGGACAATTTAGAGTTACCAATCAGACTAACATGTATGTTTTTGGTGTGTGGGAGGAAACCAGAGTTCCCAGAGAAAATTCACGCATGGAGAGAACATGCAAACTCCACCCAGAGAGGTCCCGGGCTGGAATTTGAACCAGCGACCTTCTCCCTGAGAGGCAGCAGCTCTACCAAGTGAGCCACTGCGTAACGTAACTACTTCCACAATTTTTTTATTTTTTATTTTTATTTTTTTTTTAACATTTACATTTAAACATTCCAGAATGTCCTGCTGTAGGAGCAGGATGCTAAGATTCAGTATTTCTTAATTAATTTTATTTGATTTACAAAAATCTAAAGAAAATGCAGTTTCTCCTAAATTCCTTCAAGACTACTGTCCTGCAAGCGTAGTTTTTTTTTTTTTTTTTGGTATGCTCCTTTGAGCTAGAAATTTACTACTTAGCTATGCTAACTTAGATTAGCTAGCTTACTTAGCTTTTGCTCATTCTGGCTTTTAATTCCAGCTTTGCTGCATTCTAACTATCAGATACAGTTTTAGTCATTTTAGGTTTTAGACAGTTTTGTCAATTGTAACTTTTTGCTACATTGTAGCTCCTGTTTTGGTGTGGGAGTAGTGACGCAGAGATTAGAGAAAGTGACTTTCTGATTGGGAGGACTCAAGTTTGAATCCCCTGACTATTACAGCTAACTGCTGGTGAAGGTGAAGCACCCACACCGGCCTCCACCCTCTTTTGCACCACTCTTGGACCCTGAGCAACCCCACCATCTGCTGCCCTAGATGGCAGCCCTCTGCTCCACACATGTGGGCTGCTGTAGCACGGTGGTTACATTAGGAATGGCATATGTCGTACAAATAAAAAAAGTCAAATCTGTCAATACAGTATTGCAACTCCTGAAGAAGGTCGCAGCCAAAAAAAAAAAAAAAAAAGCTCATGTTTTGTAATCTTACACCCACACACACATATACATATACATACATATACATATACATACATATACACATACATATACATACATACACATACATACACATACACATACATACATACACATACACATACATACATACACATACATACACATACACACACATACATACATACACATACATACACATACACATACACACACATACACATACACATACACACACACACACACACATACA
>JARVGQ010000547.1:33420367-33431231 GCA_031762355.1 Hypsolebias martinsi | reverse complement strand
TTGTAGCCAGGTCTCTCTTGTAAATGAGTCTTCGAGGCTCAATGAGATTAACCTGCCTAAATAAAGGTTGAATGAATGAACTGAGCAGGTCAGTCTTCTGATTGCTTGCAGATTTGTAGATAACTCATTTTCTAATTAAATCACTGTCAAAAACTGCTTCGTTTTGATGCAACATGTAGAATTACATAACTTTAGAAAAAGTTGTAATTAAAAAACAAAAAAACATTAAACAACGGAACAATGGTGCAGTTGGTAGTTTGAATCCCTGCCTGGGGCCTTTCTGGGTGGAGTTTGCATGTTCTCTGTGCATGTGTGTGGTTTCCTCCCACAGACCAAAAACATGCACGTTACTCTGACTGGTAACTCTAAATTGTCCCTAGGTGTGAGTGAGAGAGTGAATGGTTGTTTGTCTAGTTTGTCTCTATGTGTCCCTGTGATGGACTGGAGACCTGTCCAGGGTGTCCCCCCCTTTTGCACAGTGATAGCTGGACATGGACACCGGTAACCCCCGCGACCCAAAAAGAAAGAAGCAGGTAAAAGATGATGGATGGATGGATGGATGGATGGATGGATGGATGGATGGATGGATGGAAAAAAAAACATTAAAGCAAACAAGTCAGAGATGTTCCTTTTGACCTCATACACAGCAAAGCCAATTGTCTCCAGGTCCAGGCCTTCTTTCCTCAGCTTTCGTCTGTTTTTCTGCATCACGGCGATCACAACACTGCACATGTTATTATCATCATCATCAGCATCCTCCAGCTGCAGCTGGTACTGTGGGTTGGTCCAGAAAGTTTCTGCAGGTAGTAAGAAAACTTTGTGAGGACACGTCAAGATAAAAGTAACTTAAACAAAAGAAATTGCAGTGGAAGGTTGAGGGCTGAATGACTTTGCTGAAATTGCTGTTAAAACAGAACAAAGACTGAAAACAGCAAAATAGTAGCCAAAATAAACAAAACTATAGCTAAAAGTTAAAGGCAGCAAAAAATAACGCAATATGTGCTAAAAAGAGATTCAGAGATTCTTTATTGTCATTTGCACCACATGTGGTGGAACGAAATTATGTACACGGGGTCCCAGTTACATCCAACAATAAAATGTAAAAGAAAACTTAGGGGGCAAAATAAATACTAATTAGTAAAAATAAATGCTAAGGCAAAACTTAGCAAAACAGTAGAATGCCTAAAATAAGCAAAGCTGCAGCTAACATAAGCAAAACTGCAGCTAAAATAATCAAAACTGTAATGATGGTAGCTAAAAAAAGTAGAACAGTTGTTAAAAACAGAAATTAGTGTAACGGTAGCTAAAGCTAAAAGTAACAGAACAGTAGATAAAAGTAGCAAAAAAGTAAGTAAAAGTAGCAAAATGAGAGCTAAAAGCTAAAAGTAGCATAACAAGACAAACAGAGAGCCAGTTTGCGAGAATGTTTTTGGACAGTTAGAGATCTTGATGTATTTCTATGGTGAATTTCATTCAAAAGCTAAAAAATATTTAGAAAAGTATCAACATTACAAAATCTAGAAGCTACACCATATCTAATCGAGTGGAATATTTTGAAATATGAATAATTATAAAAGAAAAAGCTTGTAGAGGTAGAACAATACAGTAAATAAAATGCATGTTAGAAACTAATAACAGGAAAATAATTCTGTTACTGCCAACTCCCTTTTCACACAATAAGTTGGATTTTGAGCTGTTGGATACCAAAATATATGTGAAATAGAGAGAAAAATAAATTTTCAATTTACAAAATAACATAAAATTATTTTTAAACAATCTAACAAGGTTAAGTCAGGTCATCTGGACAGATTGTTCTTTGTTGAGAAGAATATTTTTAGTCCAGATGACCTGACTTCACTTTGTTAGATTGTTCTACCTGGATTATTGAGCATGCATCAGGATATTTGAAACAATGTGCTGAGCTGAGAAAAATGTGGCGCACCAACGAAGTTCCTGCATCCTCCAGCAGTGGAGCCGCGGATCCAGTTGCCCTCAAACACGTTGACGTCCCAGTGGCGCTTGACATCCTCACTGAGAGCATCGGGGGTCATGTTGCAGATCTCAACTTTGTCATAGTTCTTTTTGAAGTCCTCAAACTCCATCCTGGATTCACAAAGACAAATGTCAATTTATAAATTAATGTCACTAAAGCTGTTCAAAAGTTGCTGTTTCTTCCTCAGTCTTTTGTACTTTGAAGGTATAATAACAAAGAAAGGAAATGTAATACTGTAATAACATTTTTCTTCATAAAGATAAACTTAACATTGAAACCTTCAGATTGTTGTCAATTTTACATTACGTGTGTGTGTCAATGGAATAAATGTGAAATTCCTGCTTGAAGTGACCTCAAACTGCACATGAGGTGCTTCAGCTAGCTGCTGGAGTATTTCACTTGCAGAATAAAATAATTTTATGTAAATTAAAGAAATGGCATTTTTTAAAAATCTAAATACAATGGTAAAATACAAAATACAGTACAGCGCTGAGCATGAAATGGATTTGATGAAATTTTCTGAAGAAGCTGAGATTGAATGAATAAGTCTAAAAAAAACACTAAAAAGCTTTATTTTAAAAGCAGAATAGCTAAATGCAAAACAACGGCTTAAAGCTGAAATATATATATACTGTATATAAAAAGGCTTGATATTGAAAGCAAAACACGTGCTCAAAGTTGAAGGAGCAAAATGTAGGTAAAAGTAGAGAAGGATTATCTAGATGCTGAAAGTAACAGAATAAAAGTTAAGAACTATGTAATATAAAACAAGATAAACTGTGTAAAATATGCAAAACAAACAAAAATAAAAACAGAAAAACAATGGTGTGAATACTGAATCATTTTTCCTCTATGTAAAAGGACTTGGTATAGAGAAACTGACAGCTGTTTAAAGGTCTGTGATGTTTACACAAACATACATAAATTGTGGAGTCTGGCAGTTTTTTGACAACAGTAAATCACTTTGGTCTTAGTTCAGTTCAGTCCAGTCTTGCTGGACTTTAACTTTGTTTTTACAAACTGAGGATGTTCAAAGATTTACTGCAAAATAAGCAACACGTGGCTCAGTATTTTACACCTTCTTTAACTACTTTATTATGCATTAAAAATATATGAATCAATACCTGTTAACTTTTAGTTCAAATGCTGCAACTTGGACATTTGTAATTTGATTTGCATTGAATAATTCCAGTGGTCTTACCAGAATTCACCGTCGTCAGTTGAGTTCTGCAAGATACGAGTTTTTTCTGCTTTGTCAACATAATCCCACTCTCTGGAACTGAAACGGACAGAGCGCACAGCGGTTTGAAAACACAAAACGTAATCGGCGACAAAAGAAAAATAAATTCTCAACAATCATATATTTTCCATTTAGAAAATCTTTTCCTGTTTGATATGTTGTTGATTAGACGGATAACTCTTTTTGTGTGTTTAAAGCAGAACTGCAAACCTTTCATTGTTATGCAGATGATATTCTCTTATATTTATTCACAAAACCTGATGAAGCCAATCAGTTATTAATGCCAGAAAAACAGGAGATGCTGACTGACCCCATGTCGCATAAGTGACAACCTCCTGCTTTTTATTCTTCCTGCTTTTTATTCTTGGCCAGAACATAAACCAGATCTGTTCTTACAGATATCGCTAAACAATATGTTCAAGTGGGAAATTCACATTAATATGTTGTGCTCCCATCTACTGCAGAGATTGTTTTTTTTATTTATTATTATTATTATTATTATTATTATTTTTTTTTTTTTTTTTTTTTTTACGAAGACTCAGAATCTTTGGGGTTAACCAGAAGTTTATGGTCTTATTTTTGGAAAGTATCATCAGGTTTGGAATGTCAGTGTGGAATGGTAATCTCTCTGTGCAACTTCAATCTAAATTTAGTTGCATTGTACAAACTGCAATGAAGGTGACAGGAAGAACTGATCACCCCTCCCTGCAGTCTGTCTATGAGGAGTCTGTCCTCAGACTTGCTCAGAGGGTGCTGTCTGACCCTGCTCCCATCCTCAACTCACAGTACAAACTTTTACCATCTGGTAAATGGTTTAGAATCCATGGTTGTAGACTTAACATATTAAAAAATGAATTAGTCCCTACATCCAGTTATTAAATAAAGTAGGCATATAGTCTTTGTCATGCTTCTGATGCTCTGGCCTGATTTGTTGTTTCGTTTACTGCTGGAATGTATGTGGAAATGTGCAATATGTGTTTTTTTCATTGAGCAATTTAAAAAAAATTTTTTTTAGCTATTTATTCTTGTAGCGTTCACATGACTTTTATTGTTGTAATGTATTTATTTTATTTTATTTATTTATTCATTTTATAAAATAAATACACAACAATCACATGTATTTTATGAAAACAAAATATAATAACTTAGTTGTGGATGAAGCGTTGTTTAACACATGATGTCCAA
This sequence comes from Hypsolebias martinsi, assembly GCA_031762355.1. Taxonomy (NCBI): domain Eukaryota; kingdom Metazoa; phylum Chordata; class Actinopteri; order Cyprinodontiformes; family Rivulidae; genus Hypsolebias; species Hypsolebias martinsi. The sequence continues at coordinate 33,426,813 of JARVGQ010000547.1, read as the reverse complement.
GACAAATTTCCCCCTTGAGGTCAGTAAAGTACTGTATACATTTATCTATCTATCTACATCTAGAGACATAAAACCTAGATGACCCTTAATTCTCTGCTATTAAACTCAGACAAGACAGACGTTGTTTTTGGACCTGAGCATCTTAGGAATAAGCTTTGCAGCTTTTCACCTCCTCTGGGTGGTGTCACATAAATCTGTTCCATTGTAACGAATCTTGGAGTTATTTTTGATCATGTCATTTAAAAATAAAATAAAATAAATGCTGAAATGTTTCATCTTTTATCCCAAAGACTTTGTCAGTCTGAGGAGCTGCAACAAACTCAGTCCGTTAAATAGCACCTAGCATAGTGGATCAACCAGTTTGCTGTGACAGCCAAAACTAGTTGTTCACATAGAAAATCAGGACCATCAGCCTAATGACCAATCGTTAATGCCCTGTAAGAGAGGGACAATTGGATGCGGAGGCCTCCACCCCTGTTTAATGATGGACCGTTTCTTTTCACAAAGACGCCTCCTTCACTCCTCTCTCAAACCAACGTTCATCTCTAGCAAGGATGTGCACATCTTCATCCCTGAAAAAGTGATCGCTGGCTTTTCTCCTTGACTTGCTTGGCTATAAGATCAAGTCTACAGTGAATGATGAGCATTTGCCTCCACAGACAAGGAGGATGGAAGCAAAAATCAGAGCAACAAAGAGAGAAATCAGCCAGAACAACCTTCTTGTTCTTGTCAGAACAACAAGAAGGTGCAATGAAGAAAGAGCCATTGTGAAAACATTGCAAAGTGTTCATGCCTGCCAAACAATGGCAGGCATGGACTGGTGTTTTCATCTGAAGTCCAAACAATGCCTCATCTGGTTACTCATCTGGAGAGTAACACTCAAGAAGCAGAAACCAGGAGAATACACAGTGTATTCTCCATCACACCACCCAGGGTATACTCTCCATGGCAGAGAATAACATGAGTAGATCCACCAGAGCTGAAACAGAGCATTACTGGAGAAGCATTTGGAAGAAAGAGGTTTGGCACAATGACGATGCTTCATGACTACAAAATCTGAGATCTGAGCACAGTAATCTTCCAGAACAAGAACCAGTACTCATCACTGGGGCAGATGTCCAAGACAGAGTTTTGGGTGCTGGACTGACAAGATCCATCTCTGCTGTCTACAAAAACTTGTCTCCATGAATGTCTAGCAGCACAAATGAACCAGTTGCTAATGGAAGAGACCCACCCAGAGTGGTTGACCAAAGGGCAGACTGTCCTGATCATAAAATACTCCCAGCAAAGAGCAATTCCACCCAACTGCATGCCAGTCATTTGCCTCTGTACAACATGGAAGCTTCTATCAGGCATCATGGGAGTTAAGATGAATGGACACAAGGGTCAATATCTGAGCAAGGTACATAAGGGAATTGGCACCAACATCAGAGAGGGGCAAGCAAATTAAAGCAATCATTAACAGGACAGAACTGTGGCTTGAGACTGCAAGACCAGACACACCTGGACTGACTACAGGAAAGCAGAAGACTTGATGCCACACACATGGATACTGGAATGCTTGAAACTTTACACTATCAACAGGACACTAAAAGTTTCATCAAAAACTCAGTGGGAATGTGGAAGATGACACTAGAGGCCAATTTAAAGTCAGTTGCACAAGTCAGCATCAAATATACCAAGGTGAAGCTGTGTCCCCACTCATGTTCAGCACAGGCCTAAACCCCTCAGCTAAATCTTTGCAGAGTGGCTGTGGATCCTTGTTCCAATGCAGAACAATCATCAGACACTTCCTTTATGTGAATGACTATACGCCAAAAATGACATTGACTCAATGACATACCTCACCAGAATATACAACAAGAACAATGAAATGTCATTCAGCCTGGATGATGCTGCTGAATGGAATCCAAGAGAGGCAAGGTGATCACAACTGAAGGGGTTGAACTACCTGAAGGCAACATTACAGATATCAGCTACAAACACCAGGTACAAACACCTTATAATCCCACAAGCAAACGTCAGTCATGATGAGGCCACAAGAAAGTCAGCCGCAACCGAGTAGCTACAGAGCGTAAGGCAGGTCCTAAAGCGCCAGCTGACTGGCAAGAACAAAGTTCTAGGCATCAACAGGTATCTAGTGCCAGTCATCAGATACCTGCTTGGCCAAAGTAGGAGATAGAAGCCACTGAAATCTAGACTCCAAAGTTCCTCACAATGCATGGAGGGTTTCACCCCAAGTCCAGCACACTGAGACTATACACTAAAAAATGGGGTGAGGCAGAGGACTAGTGAGTGTCCAAGCCACGTACAGCATGAAACACTGCCTCTGTGCTGAAGGACAGCTCAGAGGCACCAATCATGGCAGAATAAGAGCAGTAGAGACCAGGGTCTACTATACCAGAAAGACCTAAGATGCAAGCTGTGCAAAGATGCACAGAAATCAGTTGTGGAGAGTGAAAGTGTCAGAAATCCCAGTTGTCATCAGAGCACTTGGTGCTGTGACCCCCAAACAGAAAGAGCGGCTCCTACTGCACATACCCCAGGAAGAACTTTGGGGCATTTCATGACACCAAACTATAAATGATAAGAATTTTAGAAGTGGCAAGACCTGTTCTCAACCTACATTGGATGTTTTAGTAGGATATGTTGTTTTTAGATCTTAAGTGTTGTCTAAAATGACTTTTTTTAATACAACCAAATGCAAAACTGAAAAATCTTAAAAATTCAGGTTTTTCTGCAAACAGCATTTACTGTCATAAGAATTATTATTTATTTATTTTTTTGCTCTTACTTGTCACTCCAGGGCCCGTTCCATTCCACCTGACCCCAGGGGTTTCTGATTCGGATCAGCTTTACTGTCTGACCTCTGAACTTCACCTGAAAAGTAAACCAATATTCTCACATCTTTTAAAAAACATATCTTTGTGTCATTATTGAGTTTTTGTTGATCATTTTACGGTATTTTTGTCCTAGAACATTTTTCAAGAGCTACTGCAAGAGCTACTAGTGATTCAAGTAGGACCTTTAAACATCTTAGTTTGTTTTCTGCCTCAGGTGGGTGTGACTTACTTCCTCCAAGCCTGTGATGGAGTATGCATGTCCCTTCACGAGACCTGTGGTTGTTCTTGCCTCAGATTCTGCAGAGCTGGTGATCTGGAGAACAATCAGAGCAGCACACAAGTTCATTCAACTTGTTTGAAGAATGGGAGTTTAAGATATTTTACTGGAATAAATCAAAACATTTGGGAACGTGGAAGAACTACAGTCTTACATCAATAGAGCATCCCATCATGGAGCCCCGGTCCAGAGCCTTCTTCATGATTAGAAACAGGTCGCTTGGAGCAGTCTTTGTTTCGTACATTTCACCAACTCCACCTGTGAAGTCCTCCATAGCCTCCATGGTGCTGCCACCTTTCAGGGACTCATAGCTGCCATGTAGCCTAACGTAAACAGACAGATGACTCAGCGCTAAAATATGCATGACAAAGTGATAAAGACAACTAAATAAATATTTGATTGTCGCTCTTTTATTTCAGTTTGCACATGAATTGAGATCTAAGCTGTATGCGCTGTTACTTGGCGTAGGCTTTCTCCATCAGAGCGCTCCAGAACTCGTCGTTGGAGGCAGAGTGAAGCATGATGAGACGATTTCTGACTGTGGGCAGTCTGTCGTCCACCACCACATCCAGCCATTTGTTGTGCTGCCAGAACTGAGCGACAAAACAGAACAGGTCAGAATGCTCCAACAAACACTGGGACCAGGTTTACTTTTTATAAAAATTTTGAAAAAGAGGCTAATAGTAGAAAACCTATTCCTCTTGTAAAATATTAAATTTATAAGATGTGTAGGTTTTCTCCCACAGACCAAAAACATGCATGTTGGTCTGACTGGTAACTCTAAATTGTCTCTAGGTGTGAGTGAGAGAGTGACTAGTTGTTTGTCTCGTTTGTCTCTACGTGTCTCTGTGATGGACTGGAGACCTGTCCAGGTGTCCCCCCACCTCTCGCACAGTGACTGCTGGGCATGGGCACCAGAGACCCCCATGACCCGAAAAGGAAGACACGAGTAAAGATAATGGATGCTGGATGGATTCACTTCATTCCATTCTCTGTGAATTTTAAACTAAGTTCAGACGTCTAATTTAAAAAGTTCATACATTTTGACCAGGGGTCTACAACCTTTACGATCAAAAGAGCCATTTTTGACCCTTTGTTCATTAAAGTGTGTGTCTGGAGCCACAACAACTGGTACAACTGTGATCATCAACTGGTGGTCCGTGGACCACTTTAAGTTTGTTGGAGGCGGGGTTCTGGCCAGTAGGGGTGATTTTATAAAACCAAAAATATCAAATGGTTTTTAACATTTCCTATTCGTACATTTTAAGACAAAACAAAAAACTGGGTTGCTGTAAATAAAGAAAAGAAAAATATAGATTTTAACAATTTGTAAAATTTTAAACAATGAACTATGCAGGCCTATTTTATTGTTTAAATATTGGAAATATTAAGTATCCTACTATGAAGAGATAAAGCACAAAGTGAGTAAGCTTTACTCTTTGTATTGTTCTACTATTCACATCTTTGCAAAAAAAAAAAAAGACTGGAAGACTGTTAAAATGACTCTTTTTTAATTTTTGTATAACAACCAATAAAATTCAGCTTTATGTTAGTTTTGGTCAAAGCTTGAAAGAGCCGCAGATGGAGCCACTTGTGTCTCCAGAGCCGCAGGTTGCAGACCCCTGCTTTAGGTTAAAAGGTATAATTATCTTACTTGTAGCATGCTTATTAAACAGCCTCAGTTTGGAAAAACAGAGTTTACCTCTGAAAGGATATCATTTACATGTGACACCTCTTCAAATTGGCTGTAATATCCCTTTAATCAAACGTACTTTCAAATGACAAGCAAGTTTTTAGCTTAACTAAATCAATAATTGCTCTATTTTGTAAAATAAATAAATAAATAAATAAATAAATAATTTTTTTTTGTAATTTTCATAGTTTTTTTGTTAGTTTTATTTTGTTTTATTTATTTGCTTTTTGTTGTTGTTTTGTCATGAGTGCAACATCCACGCACGGCACATCTTTGCAATATATTCACATATTCCTTGTTGTTTGGCCATTGAGAAGAAGTGATTCTTGAAACTGATACATTAATCAGATTGTGTTGTTTTAAAATATTGTTTGTTGGTTTGTTTATTTTAAACACCATTTATTCACAGTTAAACACCATAATAATAATAATAATTCATAAAAAGTCCTGTTTCATGGCAGTCAACCCCGTTTTACACAAAGGCTTCTTGGTACAGAAGCTCCAGTCAAAAATGAGACTTGTCGTTCAGTAAAGCCGGTCCAGCGTCAGGGCTCTAGAGCCAGTGGTGTACCTGGAAGTGGAAGATGCCGGCGTATTTGTGCTCAAAGTCCTGATCATGGGGGACAACCCGAGCAAGAGCGTCTTTTTTCATAGTCAAAGAAGCGATGGCTGCCAGGAGCCAGCAGTCACCTGCGAAGACACAACACATGCCTCATTAATCAACAAGACGTGGTCCAAAGTCACATCTGTTCTTCATGAACGTCATATTAATTTGGAGCTTTTAATTATTTATGTCAACGGCTCTTGGATGATTAAATATCAGTACAACTTACAACATATTAACAGGAAATGAGTGCACAAGTTAAAATGTATTCTTTTTTAAATATAGTCATGCAGGATTAAAAAAAATATTTTTGCCAACTCAACAATGGGAAGAAAAAAAAAAAAACAAGGAAAAGGTGATTAATGTAGCATGAGCATGAACTTTCTTCTGATTTATGTAGCTTTACACAAGTTCTGAAAATTTGTTGGAGCATTTCTAAACAATTTTACATTCCCAGATCATTTGTTCAGACAACTGCATATAAGTACAAGTATTCAGAGTATTCAGAGTATTCAGCTTTATCCCCAGTTGGCCACGGTCTGGAAGACGAGCAAACTATCAGTTATAGGTGAAAGATGATTGGTTTAGATGTTCAGGAACAACCCAGAAACCACCAAGGCTCAAACCTGCCATGAACTGGAAACTGCTGGACCACCAGTGTCCCTGTCCATGATGAGGCCAGTTAATTATCACCATCGACTGAGACCAAGAAAGACACTGCTCCAAGCTGGACTGAAAACTTCTACTGTCCACATGGACAAACCAAAAGTCTTCTGGAAAAGAGTTTAATGTCCGGACGATACAAAACGGAGCTGTTTGGCCACAGTGACAGGAAGTCTGTTTGGAGGAGTGAAAGTGAGACTTTCAGGCTTAAGAAACTGTATTAATTGTTACACATGGTGGCAGTGGCATCATGCTGGAGTACTGCTGCATTGTACTTTTATTGTACAATGTACTTTAATCCCCCAAATTAAAAATGTTACTAGAACCACCTTCTTCCACCTGCGTAAATCACTAAAATTAGAAACA
>JARVGQ010000547.1:33277296-33287966 GCA_031762355.1 Hypsolebias martinsi | reverse complement strand
AGTGGTTTGGACATGTCCAGAGGAGGGACAGTGGGTATATTAGTAGAAGGATGTTAGAAATGCAGCTGCAGGAAAAAAGACAAAGAGGAGACATATGGACGCAGTTAGAGAGGACATGGAGGTAGTTGGAGTGAGGACAGAGGATGCAGAGAGTCTGAGTTCCCCCAGAAGTCTGAGCTGCTCATCTGAGTCCAGACACCTTAAGAAGGAAGCTCATTTTTGGCCACTTGTGTCCAGATCTTGTTATTTTAGTCCTGAGTCATACCTCGTGAGCACAGGTGAGGGTTGAAATGCAAACGGAGCAGTAAATCAAGAGTTTTGCCTTTCAACTCATCTCTTTCTTCACCACAACTGACCAAAGCAACGCCCTCATTACTGAGAAGAAGGCCCCTATATGTCCATCCATCTCCTGCTCCATGCAGGAACAACTTTCAGACCAACTCCGCCTGAGACGCCTGTTCTTTAGATTTCAGTCTATGTTTCTGTCTCACATGTCTCAGATAAATATGTGGACCCTGTTAGTCCCTTTTCACTTTCTGAGAGTTGGATGCTTCTTTTTTGAAACCCAGAGGAGACACAGGGCTGGACCTGGTTTCTCCTCACAGAAGCTGAATGGAGAGTAATGTTTTCTGTCCAGGGAGGGGGTCTGCACCGTCTGTGTGCTTCTTCTCCATACACGGGCTAGTGCGCGCCGCGCTGGGTTATCCTCTCCATATATGTCCCGGGCAGCGCACGAGCCTCAGCCAAACGCGCAACCAAATATGGACGCAACACGGGTTGAATTCCTCCAAACCCTCGGACATTCCAAGTGGCTGTCTGGAGGGAAAAAACCTCCTTGTTATGGAGGAAACATATATAAGGAGCTGGCGGCAGCGCTGCACGCACCGTCCTCAGCTGAGCAGCAGCGCGTCCTCGCAGACAGCCGGGCACGAGCAGAGGTAAGCGGACTGGAGCAGCTGGACTGGGGCTGGTGCAGGTCTGGGTGCAGGTCTGGGTGCAGGTCTGGCTTGCTGTGGGGTGGACTGAGCGGAGCAGATGGACAATAATCGGGTTCAAGCGGTGAATGGACCTGGCAACAAACTTCTCAGAGAAAGAGTTTGAGCGTCACGGACCAGAATGATGCGTTCAAATGCAGCTCAAAAACTGTAGGACAAATCCACACGAACAATTGTACACATTGTAATGTAATGTGTAAAGACACAATGTAAAACTGCTCTGGAAACGCATGCAACATGTTGAATAGTCTTCATGTTACATTCTACAAGTTGCTTATTTGAGTTTGAGGCATTTTATATTAAAAAAAAAAAACTTCAATCCACTGAACTTAAAAACTTCATAAAAGCCTCATAGCTGCATTTAAACAGAAAGTCTTGATTTTTTTGTATTATTTTAATTGTTATTATTATTACCTTTGTTTATACAGATAGTCTCACTGAGTCATGAGGACTCATTTTCAAGAGAGACCTGTTTGAGGGCAGATTATGGGGGTTTGCTCATGGGTCTGGGGCAGGTGTGGGTGTTTGACCTTTTCCACCAACATTTTAATGTTGTTTGTCCGGGGAGTCAAACCAGCAACCTTCCGATCACAGGCCCACCTTCTGTAACCTCTGCACCACCACGCCCCGCAGAAAGTTCAGACTGTAGATCAGAGCATTTGAAGGCATCTTGTGGTTTTATTATGGCAGCAACAGGCGGGAGATAATGTTTTTATATCTCTTGAACCACAGGACAAATGGTGTCTGGACTTGCAGGAGGTAATCTTTAGAGTCTGACTCCATGGAGCCAGTTCTTCTGGCCACTTCACCCAGTTGATAATTCAGTGAAAGTTACACGAACTGACCCAGAATCCAGTGTGGGAGCAGACGATTGATCCTCAGCACGCAACACGTCATCTTTGTTGTTGTTAAAAGTCAGGAGTCAGTTGACAGAAAATCTTAAGAAGCACTGATGGATTTTAATTCAGCTGATGTCTCAAAGTAAAAATGAGGTTCCTTGATGCATGCTCAATAATCCAGGTAGAAAAATCTAAAAAAAGCTGAGTCTGGTCCTCTTGACATTCAAAAAACAAAACAAAACAAAGCAATATTATAATAATTTTGTTTTTTGAATGTCCAGAGGACCAGACGTAGCTTTTTTTTTTAGATAAAAATGAGGTTGTTAACTTCAGGTCAAAGTTCAAGATGGCCACCACAGCCAGCTGGTGGTGGAAAACACACACAGAAAGGACTACCAGTCAGTTTCATGGACAAAGAATCTGGTGTGGTGCTGGAACATCGTAGACAACACATATTAAAATCTGAATGTTTGGAGACAACTCACAAACTATCAGATAATTTCTGTTTGGATTTCAAATCCTCAGAGATGATCATTTGATGTACATCTACAACTAATACATTTGTGGAGTAAATCAAATTTAAGATGGCTGCTACATCTGACTGACCTTAGAAAACAAAAATACTTTTAATTCACAGGCATTGGGCTAAAATTGGATGTGGCTGTAGTCGAGAGACATTCACAACATGACCTAGTGGAAGTGTGCGTTTGCTCAACTTCATGTGATCTTCCATGATGACGAGTGAAACGCATGCCTCCACTGAGTTCTGGGCCTTTAGTGATGTTTGTGTCTGCTGCCGACGAGCATCAGCGTGAACACTTTTATTCTGTGCTCTTGTTGTACACACAGTCCAGAAACAGCTGAGAAGACTTCTTCACCATGACAGGGTTATCATCAGTAGATGTTTGATGTGTACCATATGTTTTTTGGGGGTTGTTTGATTCAGAAAGCGATTATAAAAGGGACTTTATAAAGACTTGAAAGATTCTGATCTGTGACGTGCAAACATTCAGCTTCCTGTGTGTTTGCAGTCGTGAACCTTGCTCCTCTCTGACCCACAGTCATGTGTGACGACGAGGAGACCACCGCTCTTGTGTGTGACAACGGCTCCGGCCTGGTGAAGGCTGGCTTCGCTGGAGACGACGCGCCCAGGGCCGTGTTCCCCTCCATCGTGGGCCGCCCCCGTCACCAGGTATGCAAGAGGCACGCTGTGAACACCACAAGCTGCTGCGGTGCTTTGGAGTTTTACAGCTTTTCTTTTCCCTGGTCCTCAGCTGATCCGTCCTCACATGAAGGAGTCGTGACCTCTGGCCTGCACGGCTGCTCTCTAATGTTCTCAGCTGCACCTGTTTTAAGTCAAGTATAGGGTTCTTCTGTTTAGGGTTTCTTCCATGTGCTGTTGGAGCTTCGCATACTTTCAACTCTTTTAAACACATTAAAACTCTCAGTTTGTTCAACGCATCACGGCCATGACATTTGGATTCTTGTAACTTTTATACTTTTTTGAAATTTTTACTTTTTTCCCTTTTTTTCTCACTGAACAAAAAAAAAAAAAAAAAACGCTTCAAATTTTTTGACAAACTTTTTGCCTTTTGGTCTATTTCAGTATACCTGCTTCAATTTTATCTTTTAGCTACTGCTTTGCTAATTTTAGCATTTTGGTACAGTTGTGCTAAGTTTAGCTTTAAGCTTTTGTTTAGCTCATTTTAGCTTTTCTCATAGTCAAGTCAGCTTCAGTAAATTTCAGCAGTCATCCTCAACACTCAGCATTTTAGAAGAAAATGCCATTCCTCTTGTTTGAATACATTTCTTTGAATAAAAAGCAGATGCAGCAGGTCTAAATGCACAGACTGAGTATTTATCAAGTACAGTATGTGAAGAGTCAGACCTGACCTCCTCCTCTGTCTGATGCAGGGTGTGATGGTCGGCATGGGTCAGAAGGACTCGTACGTGGGCGACGAGGCTCAGAGCAAGAGGGGCATCCTGACTCTGAAGTACCCCATTGAACATGGCATCATCACCAACTGGGATGACATGGAGAAGATCTGGCACCATACCTTCTACAACGAGCTGCGCGTTGCCCCCGAGGAGCACCCCACCCTGCTGACAGAGGCTCCTCTCAACCCCAAGGCCAACAGGGAGAAGATGACACAGATCATGTTTGAGACCTTCAACGTCCCCGCCATGTACGTGGCCATCCAGGCCGTGCTGTCCCTCTACGCCTCTGGACGTACCACGGGTGAGTCAGGGCTTCATAAAAATATCAAACAATAAAAAGGGCGTCAACTGAGAAGCCAGCTTCTACAGCTTCTGTTCATTATCAACTTGAAGAAAGAACGTTCACACTATTTAAACACATTTTTATGACCCTGGGGAATCACACTATTCATCAGAAAGGAGCACGTTATTATCTGTCTGGACGTTTTCTGTAAATACAGTAATGACGGTCAGTGTTAGAAAAGAGCTGACAGCAGTTGTCAAAATGAAGGTAAAACGAGTGCATTGCTGGAACAACATTCATAAATGACGTGTAAAGCTGTGGTTGATCCTTTTTGCAGCTCACCACAGACTGGAGGTGAAAGTGGACTCACATTGTGTTGTTGTCAGGCATTGTGCTGGACTCTGGTGACGGTGTGACTCACAACGTGCCCATCTACGAGGGCTACGCTCTGCCTCACGCCATCATGCGTCTGGACTTGGCAGGCCGGGATCTGACCGACTACCTGATGAAGATCCTGACCGAGCGTGGATACTCCTTCGTAACAACTGGTAAACACATCGATTCAGGATATTGGCTCGATTTCCTGTTAGTTAAATGGTGTCGCTGGTGAGAGCTGGGCTTTTTAATGGATCTGGGGAATATTTCCATACGTTGCTAACTGAAACTGCATGGTGTCATTTTTAGGTTAGGACTCATTGAACGGTTTTGTTGTTGGTGAAGAGGATCTAATTTCTCTGTGTTTCTCTGCTTCCAGCTGAGCGTGAGATTGTGCGCGACATCAAGGAGAAACTTTGTTACGTTGCTCTGGACTTTGAAAATGAAATGGCCACCGCTGCTTCCTCCTCCTCCCTGGAAAAGAGCTACGAGCTGCCAGACGGTCAGGTCATCACCATCGGCAACGAGCGTTTCCGCTGCCCAGAGACCCTCTTCCAGCCCTCCTTCATTGGTGTGTAGCTCATGTCATTCATTTGGAGACAGCTGTCCAAATGAAGAAGAGCTCTGTTGTTTAATCTGCTCCTTGGTGCTGTTCACCTGAACAGGTATGGAGTCTGCAGGCATCCACGAGACTGCTTACAACAGCATCATGAAGTGTGACATTGACATCCGTAAGGACCTGTATGCCAACAACGTGCTGTCCGGTGGTACCACCATGTACCCGGGCATCGCTGACCGCATGCAGAAAGAGATCACAGCCCTGGCTCCCAGCACCATGAAGATCAAGGTACAACAGCTGAGGGAGGATCAGTCCTCCTAACGGCTTCAACAAAGACTTTTAGAAGAGACGCTACATGTTTGTGTTGGTTCATGAGTCTTGGGAGTGTGAGCTTCCAGAAACAATTGTCTTTGATCGGTGGGTCAGTGGGTGACATTAGTCAAATATCTTCATATTAAATGCCTGGAAAATAAATGCTGTAACATACAGTATATAGACCATCCATCATCTTCTGCTTGTTCCAGAGTCAGGTCTCAGGGGCAGCAGCGTCCACAGCCACCTCTTCCAGCTCTTCTGGGAGGACCCCAAGGCATTCCCAGGCCAACCAAGAGAGCTAGTCTCTTCAGCGTGTCCTGGGTCTTCCCTGGTGTCTCCTCCCAGTCTGACCAAAGCACCTCCATAGAGAGGTGCCCAGGAAGTAGCCTAACCAGATGCTGAACCACCTCACCTGGCTCCTCTCCATGTGGAGGAGCAGTTGTTCTGCTGATATCTGAACTTCTCGGCCTGTCTTTAAGGGAGAGTCCAGCTGCCCTGCAGAGAAAACTCATTTCAACCTCTTGTATCCATAATCTCATTCTTTCAGTCACTACCAGCGCTCATGACCAGAGGTGAGGGTAAGAACATAGACCGACCAGTAAACAGAGCTTTGCCTTACAGCTCCCTCTTCACCACAACGGACCGGCACGGACGCTGCAGATGCTGCACCAGTCTGTCTGTCCATCTCACAATCCATTCTTCCCTCACTCATGAACAAAACCCTGAAATACTTAAACTCCTCCGATTGTGACAGAACTTCAGAGTTTGGACAGTATTTTCTAAAGGGGATTTAGTCAAAACCCTAAATTACCTGAACGTTCAAAATATGTAGATTAGATGAATTTTATTGAACAAGATGGTTAAACTGACATCATGCAGCACTGAACTGCAGGTTTCTGTGTGGAGGTCAGTACAAGTCAAGACCTGTGACATGAGGGGCTGTCAGTAAAATGTGTCTTCTTTTCCTTCCTCCTGTGCAGATCATTGCCCCTCCGGAGCGTAAGTACTCAGTGTGGATCGGTGGCTCCATCCTGGCCTCCCTCTCCACCTTCCAGCAGATGTGGATCAGTAAGCAGGAGTACGATGAGGCTGGACCCAGCATCGTCCACCGCAAGTGCTTCTAAACACGACGCCTCCGAGACGTCCAGTTAGAGATCCAGAGCAATGAGACGCTGCTGTCCCAGGACTCTGAACAAGACGGTTATTTTTCACCTGCAGGGATCAAACAGCTTTTTGTACATAAGTAATTTATTCCTTCTTGTATGTATGTGATGTTTAGTGTGAATGAATCCTGGCATGCAGATGAGCTTTAAGGCATGACACAATCCAGCTTGGAGCAACTGAATGAAAGAAAAAACAGAAATGACCAAAAACAAACTGCGTTTGAAGCAAATAAAAGCCTTGTCTTATGACTGCTGTGTATTATTTATAATTGTAAATATGTCACATATTATCAAGGGTGACGCAGAAATAATGTTTCTGCCTGTGTCTGTCTGTGTTTTAGCTTGTTTTGTGAGATCATCGTCAACACAGTCTGCTTGTTAGCAAAACTTCTCATGAACTATTAGACAGACTTTAATCAAACTTTAAGGAAGTAATCACTGAATGTACATCTACAACCATCTATAACGTCTAAAGTCAACCTGACTCAAGATGGCCAACAGAGTTAATCAACATGAGTCAGTACAGAAATGACTAACTCAGTCACTTTCGCTGATATTGAGCTAAAATTTGATGTTTCATTATCTGAAAATCCTTTAAATCATACATGGAGTGACATCTCCAGATGTCCTTACATGATCCCAATCTTCTTATTTTATTTCACATTAGTCACTTCAAATGTAGTTTTATTCTATTACTGGAATATTTAGTTTTGCAGATTTTGATTTTGTTAGATCGTTTTACCTTAAAACATTAGAATTTTTAATTATTTGATCCCCCTTTTGTGTACTCTTTTATTGACAAATGATAGACCTCACATAGACCCAAGCCCATATTTAAGTAAATAATGTGAACAACTGATATCCAGTAAAAAAAAGTTTTAAAATCCTCTAAGTATATCAGAACATTTAGTAATACAAAGGGGAAATAATCCAAATGTTGAATGCTGATATGTAATCCAAAATAATTTGCTGTGTAGCTCATCAACTTTCAGAAATCCTGTTGTATTAGTCTGTTTTCAAACAGGAGTGAGGCTGGACTAACTTTATATCATACATTTTAGGACAAACACAGCTTATATTTAAAAGCTGAATCGTATTCAGCAGCATGGGAGAGCCAAACTAAACCATCTCATGATTTGAAACATTTATTTTAAGAAGACTTTGCCAGAGTACCACGAGGGATTTGTGTGTTGTCTTTATTATTGTCAGCTGATAACAGATTAAAAGGAGCATGATAATTCCCAGTAAGTTAAAAGTTTTTCAAGAAAAGCATTGAACCAATTTTTTTTTAAACATCAAGCTGGCAAATTTAGGTAAAATGGCCCTTTAAAAAAGAAGTGAACAACTTCTCGGGGGTAAAGATGTACGCTTTATAATGATAGGAGCTGATACCGTGCGCCTGTGTTGAGTTGTAATAACCGGAGTGTGCACCAGGGGGCGCTGTGGTAGTTCCAAGAGCCAGATCCTGCAGGTTCATGACGTGCTGTCAATAAAAGATCGTCTTCAAGTACAATTGTGTTTATTAATGAACCCACAACAAGATAAAACACAACACGCACGCACTGTTCTGTCCCTGCATCTACTGGAAAATCATAATTATTAAGTTTATATTCATTGGACTCATTCTCTGCCAAGACAGCGATAAATCCCTCTGTGAACAAACCGGAAGTTTCAGATTTCTCGAAAATGTTTCTTCTAACTCATTAGTTTTTTTTTAACTTAAAACTTCAGCAACCTAAAACAAAGGTTATAATATTCACAACTTAATAGGCCATAAAGTTCTAATCCTAGCGTAGATTTTATTGTTTCTTTTTAAGCAGCCACGTTTTCTATCAACTTTATTTTGAAGGCAGAAGCGGAAGTTGTTCTCTTTGTTGCTAACCTGGTTCAGCCTGGTTAGCTGTCGCTCATTTGACCACCTGGTTGAAACGGACCGACTCGGTTTAATGGCTGGACCCCGGGGTAAGTAAACATTTACAGGACTGGAAACAACAGCGTCCACTTCGTGTTTACACCTTGTTTACACCTTGTTTACTGACGCACCGTGAGTGAGCAGGTGAGGCGGGAACGTCACGACTCAAACCCATCACGTTATTTTATTTATTTATTTTTTTCCGTCGTAAACATTAAACTTGTTTTAGTCCCCCGCTCTGTAATTACAAACCTGTAAAACACGTCTGAATTTAAGCCTCCACGTTGTGTGTGATTATTTTGCTTACATAAGATTAATAAAAAAAAAAAAAAAGCTAAAATTATTTTATGGTAAATGTTGTCACGTTGTTCCGGTTTATTAAACTCAGCCGAACGATTTAATCTTTAATTAATATTTCACCACAGATCTTTCTTGAGAAATAAAATCGTAAAAGGGAGCGCGCGCGTGTGTGTAGGTGGATCCTGACCAACAGATTATCAGCTCATGGTATTAACCTGGCAGGTTTACAGGTGCATGACGTCATCAGGTGATCTACAGCGTAGTTCTCCATTACAACAGTTTGCACAGACATTAGGAGACTGTTGTCTTTTGTTGATCATATTTAAATGAATAAAACAAAAAGTATTGACAAATGGTTTCTGGGCCAGAATCTGATCCAGAGCAGGAGAGTTAGATCCACCTGCAGGAACATGAGAGAGATCCACCTGCAGGAACATGAGAGAGATCCACCTGCAGGAACATGAGAGTAATCAGATGAGGACAGCCGCCTTTAAAATTCAACAAAAGCTTTATTAGTTTCCAGTGGCTCTAATGTTACCTGTTTCAACTCCAGGTGTAAACGGAGATGCAGATGTTTGTCACACTTGATGAGCCAACACTTTACGTGTCGTGTCCCTCGTTCATAGAATTTACATCTAAAACGAAGTGAGAGTTCAGAGGTGTGCTGTGACGTGATGCGTTCATATTCAGCAAACACCTTTGGTCTTTATACATATCGGGCTCTGTCTTTATCACAAATGTCTCTAAATATAATGAAGTACAGACATTAATTTTCTTGAGCTGTCATCACAAGTCAATCACATCAGCAGTTGTGTAATTATTGTTATATGTCTACAGTTTTTTTTTTACATTTGGAGCCAGCTCAGTTCAAGATGGTTGTTATATCTGTTTCTTTTTTTAGTGTGATTGGACCAAACAGAAAATACACAGAACGATGGTGACCAAGAAAGTCAGGACAGAGTATATGAAAAAGTTCAGAGATCCCAAATGGGAGACGTTTTCTAAATGCTACGAGGACTCTCTGAAGTATCGTTTGACCCGCCGGTTGATGGAGCATTCTCACAGGCCCTGGGTCTGGGAAGGCTGGGACAGCGGTTCTGACTCCAGTGGATGGTCCACGCCCAGACTGACAAGGAACAAAGTTGCTCCTCTGTCTCTGCCACCACCTGCATGCTCGGAGGTCCAGCAGAGGCTGCTGGAGTTGAAGACCAGTCCTGGACCAGAGCTGTCTTCTGAGGCCAGAGAGGCTGATTTGGGAGCAGGAGAAGCTCCGGTTGTAGACGCTGCACCAACTACAGGTAAACAAACTGTTGTAGAAACGCTGAATCAGCATGGACCTTTGTATGGATACAATGTACGAACCAGCCATTAGGGAGCACAGCGTGGTCTCAAGCTCAGCCCTGAGACAACTTCTGTTGTGACTTGGCGCTATATAAATGAACTGAATTAAATGGTGAGGGTTGTGTCAGGGCATCAGACATAAAACACTTCTGCCAAAACTATCAAAGGACTGAGATGGAGGAGGATGACTCGCTGTGGCGACCGCTCAAGAGGGAACAGCTGAGAGAAGAAGAAGAAGAATTGAGGTGCCACATGCCCAAATAGATTCATATCTACATCTAGTAGCTATGGTGGAACATACACACACAACAAACACAATTTGATAAGAAGTTCAAGAACAAGAAGTAGTAATGAATACACAGTATGTAGATGACAATACCTGACAAAATACTGACTTTGAGCATTCACGTTAGTTACTGTAAAAAGTCTGTTGACACTTTTGTTTCCATGTTTTTGCTGCTCATAACAGTGCCAAACACCAACGTAGCCAAAATGATTTAAAAATTATATACCAGTCAGTTTTACCCACAATTCTTATCGAGGTCATGTGACCAGCAGTCAAATACAAACCGGATTCCAAAAAAGTTGGGACACTAAACAAATTGTGAATAAAAACTAAATGCAATGATGTGGAGATGGCAAATGTCAAT
>JARVGQ010000547.1:32859973-32870973 GCA_031762355.1 Hypsolebias martinsi | reverse complement strand
CTCCAGTGGATCATTCCAGCATCCAACATTACGTCAGGTCATGTGGACGGGTTCTACAAAGAACCCGTCCAGATGACCTGACTTAATGGATTCATCCACCTGGATTATTGAGCACCATCAGGACTTCAAAATGTTTCAGGTTCAAACTGTCTTGTTGTCACTCCTCAGGCTCGATATTCTCCACGCCGTAGAAGTATGGCAGAGAAACTACAAACGCATTGTAAGTCTCTCACTTTCATTGAAATAAATGAGTAATTTACTGTATTTATTTTTACAATAGAAACTGTTTAACTGATAAACTCTTAATTCTACTTGAAATATGTGATGTGTATGTCATGTCTTTAAAAAAAGGTAGTATTTATTTGACTAATGGTTCCCTTGATGTGTCAGAGCCACGCCAACACAAAGGTGAGGTCTGAAGTGCGAGGCGGAGGCAAGAAGCCATGGAAACAGAAAGGAAGTGGGAGAGCTCGCCAGGGAAGCATCCGAGCGCCTCACTGGAGAGGAGGTGACCATGACCTGTTTCTGCTCGTTGTTCTGTATAGACGGAAATTATTTTTTATCTCTTGCTCAAAGTACCGTGCTGCTCCTTGACGCTGTAACCTGAGAGATAATCTCAGGATTATTCTTCCTGTTGTTTGATGTGTTGGGGGTCACATGTCACTCAGGTGGAGTGTCTCACGGGCCGAGAGGACCGACCAGTTATTACTACATGTTACCCATGAAGGTTCGAGTGCAGGGACTCAAAGTGGCTCTGAGTTCCAAGATGGCACAGGTAAACTGATTTATTTACCATCTTCTCCAGATGTAGCTGCTAGAAATCCAGCTGTTGACAGCATGAATTAAAAAAGGCTTGTGAGTCGTATGCAGGCTCTCAGAACAAAATACAACAACTTCTGTACTTGCTGCCGTACACTTTGCATCAGTCCTAATATGTTTAATAAAGTGGGGAAAAAAAATCCATAAATATGTTGCTTTGCCGTATATGTTGCATCTGTTATACTTCACGGCTGACAGCCTGGAAACGTGCGCCGGTGTTGTGCCAACAATTGACTGGCTGCCAAATGTCAGCTGCAGGAGCGTGCACGGGAGGACTTAAACAAGATTAGCACTTAAAAACAATTATTTGTTTGCTTGAAATTATTGCAAAGGTTGAACTTTTCATTAATAAAAGCACTTTAATGGTGAAATGCAGCTGGTTTGATGTTTGCTTCAGGAGTTCTGGAGCGAGACGAAGGTGGCTCCTTATGGCAAGACAAGTGTCTCATTAATAGCCATTTTTACCTATTAATGAGACACTTTGTTTGCCATATAAGTTGACGGCCCTTTAGTGGTTGAACATAGTAACGTTCAATATTTTCAGTCAATTCGTTCAACCTTTATTTAGACAGGTTAATCCCATTGAGCCTCAGGGACTCATTCACAAGAGAGACCTGGTTTTAACAAAAACATTGAATGAAATTGTCATATCTCAGCCAAAAATTTGTTTGTAAATATGGAGAAAAAAAAACACACAAGTCGCTTCACTGTATAAGTTGCAGGACATGCTCATTATGCAAAAAACTGCAACTTATACCATGAAAACTACAATGTGTGGAACCATTGTATTTACATAAAACATTGTTTTGAGAAAAACCTATATTTTAATTTAGCTATTATTTTATAGTGGCACAAGAGTCCGTTTGGGAAGAGAAGAACCAGGTTTTAATAAATGGACCGGCACTAGTTTGTGTCTGTTTAATAAACACAGAATCCCACAAAGTTATAAAATGTAAAAAGCTGACCACAAATCAACTAATGACAATTAAACACCGTTTTAGATTTTTGCTTCAAAAAGTTATTTAACGAGGTAAACTAATAAACTGTCTTTGATCAAAAGGATGGTACGTTGAACTTTTTTATTTTGTTGCCCAAGCTTTTGAGACAATCGATGAAAGCAGGTGGTTTCTACCTGCACGCTCACAGATATGTTGTCCTGCTCCTCGTACACTAACTGAGCCTCCTCCTTGGAGGTCAACCTGTTTCTCTTCTGGGTTTCATCTCTTCACAGGACCTTCTTCCACAAGCTTTGTGCTTTCTCACTTCATTAGTCTGGTCTTTTCTCACTTGTCCTTCATTAAGTCCACTTTGGCTCAAACAGGGACCGATGGTGTGCTCCGGCACCAACGGTCACTGACCTTGGAGCTCACCTCTAATCTCTTTGGAAACTGGAAGTTCTGTAGTTTCAATTCATATTTTCTGTCTCTTTAATGTAATCAGTTTTCTGTTTGTGGCCACGTCCAGGAGTTGTCTTCATCTCATGGACCTGAAACTTCTGACTGCTCTGTGCAGCTGCAGCCACAGGAACATCACGCTGCTTGGAGATGATCTTCTTTATCTTTAACCTGCTGATCAATAGTTTTCTTTCTGAACTCTGAGACAACTCAGTGCTCCATGTTCAGCGTGGTGCACTGTGACGCACACACACACACACACACACACACACACACACACACTGATAACACACACTTCCATTCATTTTTCTTTCATTTGTATAGTCTAACCTAAACCTAACACAGCTTCAATTCACACCTTAGTCCTAAACCTAACCCCTAACCCACCAACGCGTCTTCTTCTTATGGGGCCCAGGCTTTGAGCCCCATAAGGAGCAGTTGGTCCTCACAATGTAGTATAAGTTGGAAAAATGAGCAAAGTAGCATAAACAAGGACACACACACACACACATCAGTTTTACATGTTCCAGTGATCAAATTATTTTTTGTCTTTAGTGGTATCATGTTTTTAGTCATAGCAAGTTTTGTTAGTTTTATTTAATTATTATAATTTATTTATTTATATATAAATCCGAACTAAAATTCAAAAGTAATGAAGTTAGTTTAATGTTTCATTAGTTGACTTTTAGTTTAAAAATGACTTTTCTGTTTCAGGTTATTTCAATGACCTTTGTTTTTTAATAAAATGGACGTCCCATCGTGTCACAGCAGCATGTCTTTGCTGTCGTTGACCTGACAGAGGTCTGCAGATGTTTCATGCACCAGACTTAAGGTGCAGGAAGTTAAAAGATGCACACACATTTAGTGCACACGCATTAAAATTATAAAAACTAAAATTAGCTTGAACAAAGTTAACATGGACTTCAAAAAGTTACAGTTATAGTATAACTACAATAAACTCATAAATAAGCCTTCCTAAACTTTATTTGATTTTTTTCCACATAAATAAAATTTAAACTTTTATGACGTCTGCTCAACATGCTGTAAAATTACTCATTAGTTTATGTGCTAATGTCACATTTTAACAAGTCATAATTCATACCTGCAAACTCAGAAGGGATGGAAAAGGTGGCAAACCTAACACCTGTACTGGGAAGAGTTTGTGACTTTCAACATGTAAATTAATCATTCTGGTGCACTCCAAGAAGAAAATTAGTGGAAAAGATAACATGCTTCAGGTAAAAAAGACATTTCCGTATTTTCTGACCTATAAGTCACTTTTTATTTTTTTTGCATAATTTACATGCCATGCAACTTTTACACTAAAGCGACTTATTATTATTATTTTTTTCATATTTATAAAACAATTTTTGGCTGAGATATGACTGTTTTCATTTATTCAGACTGAAAATATTGGACACTACCATTTTCAGCCGCTAGATGGCGCTCAAGTAGTGTGGCATGTCGTTGTGTCTTGTAATAGGTTAAAGTGGCTATTAATGACACAATCAGCTTGCCATATGCTGCCACCTTCGTCCAGCTCGCCTGGAGCAACTGTCAAATCTGATTTCGCTGCACCGCCCTGGTGAAATGCAGCTAATTTGACCATTAAAGTGCATTTATTAAGTAAAAGTTCAGCTGAGACACACCTTTACTATAATGTCAAGCAAACAAATAATTGTTTTAGGAGCTTATAGTGTTAAATTTTGAAGAAATGCACAGCGTTCCTCCTTCCTGATTTCCTCCCTCTGCGCACTCACATAGCACTGAATACTTTTGAAATGCAGCTGATTTGACCGTCAAGTGCATTTATTAAGGAAAAATTAAACCGACACATCTTTATTATAATTTTGAGCAAACAAATAATTGTTTTTGGGTGGTTATCTTGTTAAATTCTTGTCAAAGTCTTCCCGTGCACGCTTCTGCAGCCAGTCGTTTTTTGGCACAACACCGGCTCACGTTTCAGGTTGTCAGTGGTGACACATAATAGATGCAACACGATGTGGCCCACGATGTGGCCTGTATGGCAGAAAATACGGTACTAACATATCCTAATGTAACAAAGGACACACATAGGAACGATGGCGTCAAAAAATAAACAATGAACAAGCAACAACAGCAGCAAGACAACAAGAGAAACCAAAAACAGCAGAACATTGAGCTAACAGCTAAAAGTCATTTCTTAAACGTTTTGGCCTGGACCAGACTCTGAAGGGCTCGCCCCGGCCATGTGCCTCGCTTTGCTCCACCACTTTTGCCTTATTTATTAACGTATTGATCCACCAGAGCAGATGTTCTGATCAATGTAACACAACTCTGGTGTGTTGTGTTTTATTGGTACTAACGTTACGTGTTAGTTTTCATTTCTCTCCTCTTTCATCAGACAACAATACAGATGCATTGGAGATGGTCTTCCCAAAATTATTCACATTGAACTGAATGACATAGCAGGCTAACGTTAACGCACAATTCACTGATGTCAGCTGACGTCCCAGCTAGCATTACATGATTTCCATTACAGATAACATTATGTTGGAAAAGGTAACAGATTACGACACGTATAATGTTGCTAAAGTAGGATTATTTTATTGCCACATGAAGTTTAACTTACACACTATATTATATTGTTGGCAGACAACGAGACTTGCCTCAAAACTAACAGTGTCCAACATTAGAAGTGACTAGTTATACCGTAGACCAGTTTCCTTCGTCCATGGGAAAGACTTCCCCGTCTTCTTCTATCTCGATTGTGATTGGCCAAATGAGTCGTGCTCCACCAAAGATATTCTACTGTAGACAGAAACCTTGTTGTTTCTTAAAGTCCAGTCAACGAGAAATGACGTCGTCTACCAGGCCTCTGACACCCCCGAAAAAACTCCTGATCTAGATTCATGAAATTTACATCTTTTGTTTAAAATCGGCAAATTTTGCTGAAAAGCAATACATTTGACTGTGTAACTTATTTGCTTTGAGTTTTATGTTGCATCATCAACAGATTACAGTGTAAACATGGTTTTTAATGGTGTGATGTCTGCCTATATGACATGTGATCGTTTTTTTTCTTCCAAATAAACTTTGGACACAATTTTGCAGGAATGTCTTTACATTGTGGACTCTCTGAACCTGCCCACGCCCGACTCTCAGTACCTGCTGGAGCTCATCAGACAGCGGCACTGGGGCGAGTCTGTGTTGATGGTTGATGTGTGAGTGTCTGCGTCAGGGCAAGTCACCATCCAGCCTGAGAACTCTGAACCTGACTGGTTTCTCTGTCACTCTTATTTGCTGTTAGGGCTGAGGAGTTCCCTGAAAACATCCTGCAGGCCACAGAACACTTAAAGACGGTTAGCATCATTCCAGCCATCGGTGAGTTAACACTCGAGTGCAGCTGAAGAGGCTTCTTGAGAAATTTTTTTTTTTTTTTTTTACTATTCTTTCCATATAATTAATCCTACATATTTAATATTTTAGGTTTACTTCATGATTTTGCTCTGAAGTTTAACATTTAAGCTTTTTTACCTGTATTTGTTCTGCAGTAGATAGTCTGAACGGAGCCTAGACCAGTTTCTGCTGTCCTAACACAACCTCAACCTCCAAAACTTCATTTCAGTCCATATAAATTTACTTTTTAAAATATTTACAGGTGGCATGAGAGTGCAGCGGTTAGAGCTGTCGTCTCACAGAAAGAAGGTTACAGGTTCGCCTCCAGAGAAACTGAAGCAAAAGTGATGTGAGAAAACCTGTTTATTGTCATCCATCCATCCTCCTGCATTTTCCTCTCTGGGTCGCAGTGAGCTGGTACCCATCTTTAGCAGTCTTTGTACGAGAGGCAAGGGACATGGACAGGTCTCCAGTCCCTCACAGGGACAACCAGTCACTCTCACCTAGGAACAGTTTAGTTACCAGTTGACCTAACGTGCACGTTTTGGGCCTGTGGGAGGAAAGTCAAGTTCCTGGAGAAAACATGTAAACTCCACCCAGGAGATGGACCTGACCTTCTTGCTGTGAGGCAACAATGTAACCACTGCGCTGCTGTCGCCTCCATGACCTAACCCCATCAGGGCTGAACCTAACCTACACCACGCAGCCCGCTGAACCACTGACTCATGAGGTGCTTTAAGATGCTCACCTCCACTGGTTATGTCTATGTCTATGATGCTGGTGGAACGACTTGTTCTTCAGTATCAACAACATCTGATGTTAAATGTATAAAAGAAGGAGACTGGAGTTGTTTTAAGATGGCAGGAATCAGTTTTGGAGCCGACTACACTGAGTAGCTGCCAACTGTTCTGTGAAAAGTGTCCGATAGCCCACAGTGTTTATCCAGTGTCTACAGCAGGTTAGATAGTGACTGTTGTCGTCCTCTCCGTCAGGTCTGAACGTGCACAGCATGCTGAAGCACGAAGCGCTCGTCCTCACCCTGGAAACGGTGAAGTTCTTGGAGGACAGACTTCTTTGGCACAGCCAGCGTTTCTCCTCTCTCTATCCATTCAAACTGCCCTACTCTGACTTACCGTGGCAGAAATGATCAGACACTTTCAAACGTTTTGCTTTATTGTGCAACAATAAAAAAGTCATACTTAAGAAAATAAAAAAATCCATTCAACATTACAAACATGCAGCACTGAATGCCTAAAACTGATGAGTAAATCTGTGTGGGAGGAGGCCGTTGGCCAAATCGTTCCTGATCTGCCAGCGAAGGGCCGAGCGCTTCTTCTCCGTCGGCACGGTGTAGGTGTTGGGCACGTAAACTCTTCGAGGTTTAGGCTGCAACACAAAACAAGACTTTATCAGACACTGAACACCTGGTCCAGGACCTGGACTCACACAAGAAGCCACGCTGACATTGTTCAGGTTGTTGAACATGTGTGGGTGTCTTCAAGGAGCTGCTGAGTCTCATCGATACATCTTCAGATGTTAACGAATAGAAATCTCACAATATCCCCAAAAACTTGTTTTTTAAGTCCTGATGTACGATCAACATCTGGACGGATTTTCTTGGTTGAGAAGTTTCATCTTTTATCTGACAGACTTCTTCAGTCTGAGGCCATGCCACAGACTCAGCACCTTCTCAAAGTGGATCAACCAGTTTGCTGTGGACATCCAGAACTAGCTGTTCACGTGTAAAAGGAGGACCATCAGTCTAACAGTGGAACAATGGATGCCCTGATGGCTGCTTGCTATTCAGACCTTTTGGATTCATTTACCTGATGACTGAGCATGCATCAGGACACGGAACCACTTTGATCAGGTTTGCTTCAGGCTAGTTTGATGAATATCAAGCGGTCATCAGGGCACTAACGATCCATTGTTAGACTGATGGTGCTTCTTTTACATGTGAACAGCTAGTTCTGGATGTCCACAGCAAACTGGTTGATCCACTTAGAGAAGGTGCTATTTGATTGACTGTCCACAGCAGGTAAGATACTGACTGTTGTCACTATGCATAAGCTCAGACTGATGAAGTCTTTCGGATGAAAGACAAAATGTTTCAACCACGAAAAATGCAACCAGATGAAACAGACTTGTTTTTTAAGGTAAAACAAAATGATAAAACATTTGAAGGTTTAGTGGAGTTTGAATCCATGACCATCAGTCTGTCAGTTTCATCACTGCATCCACAAAGTTCAAACTGCAGAGCAACGCATGGCCCAGGTTAACACTGACCTGTAAAATGAAAGTGTTCTGTACATGAATGAAACAAAGTTCTGTTGGAGCCGCTGTCCTGAACTGCGACTCCCTGACAACATTACTTATGAACCAGTCGTACAACAGACGTCTAGAGCTGTTGGACGACTGGCATCCTGGTCAAAATGAGAGTTGTCACAACTAGTTGCTGGAGTCCTCAGTTCTGCAAACGTGTTTTAAAAGATGTGACGCAAACAGCAGTAAAGTCATTTCAAACTAAGAACTGTTTCAACTAATCATTAAATGAGTCATTCATCACAGCAGACTGCTTATACAGTACTGTATTTTAAATAACGAGCAACTTTTCTTGCCTGCCTGACAACTTTGACTAGTTGCCCACTTAATATCCTGAGATTAAAGATAAACTTTATTGTCCACCACAACTGTGGTAGAAATTCTCCTTCGACACGCTCTACATTCATCATACATACACAAGAACCAACAATAGAACAGAATCAAAACCACATTATCACTATTAGTTAACACCATTAAAATGTGTATTTAGCTTTGTTTAAGAACATTACTGCAGCTGGTACAAATTATTTCTAAAAAAAATATTCTTCCTGGCCAGCGGGACTCATAACATCTGTTTGATGGAAACAGCTGTGTAGTGGATGTGAGGGGTCCTCAGTGATCAGGGTGGTTTTCTTGATCTCTGAGCAGCTGTAGATATCTGACAGGGAGACTGAGGTGAGCCAGTTATCACACTTGATTGATTAATTATTGTCTGTAATATGACTTTCTGTTTTACATTGATGAGCAGGATGAAATCTTAAAAGTTAAAATGGACTTGATCAGAGACTTGTAAATCAAGGTCAGAGTGCTCCTGCTGACATGACAGGTCTTTAGTTTCCTCAGCAGGTGAAGACGTTGGGTCTTTTTATAAACTGAGTCAATGTGCTGTGAGGAAGACATGTTTGTGTCTATGTGCCATGGTGCTTAAAAGCATCCACCTGCTCCACCTGCTGTCCGTGGATGGTCAGTGATTCAAACAAAGGTTCTGGTGTTTGGGCTCGACCCCCACAGCACAGTCCCTTAGTTTTTGAGATGTTCAGCTCCAGCGAGTTGAGTGAGAACGTCGTGAGCAGACCGTGGACGGTCTGCAGTCAGGTGTGTCACCAGAGCCATCTGCATATTTAAAGAGGGCCATTCCTTCACTACTGTATGAAATGGTTTGTGTGAATAGAGAATGGGAGATAAAACACATCCTTGGGGAAGTCCAGTGTTTAAGATCACTTTGTTTGACTTCAAACCATTTAAAAACACTTGTCGTCTGTCTGATAAAAAGCACTGACTCCATCAACTCAAGCTTAAATGAACCTGAACATCTGACAGATACTGCAGCAGGTTATTAATATTCACAGTGTTAAAGGCAGAAGTTAGGTCCATGAACAAAATCCTAGTCTTAAGATTAAAAAAGAAATATTCTCACGTCTCCTCAGATGTATCAGAACTGTTGCAAGGTCCAGTTGTACATGTTTCATGGTCCAAATAGACCCACTCTGACAGAAGGGCCAAACTGAACCACTCAACAATATTCAAGGTTTTTAGTTAAACTGCTAACCACATTTTTACAAACTTCCTTAAAGGAGAATAAAAACAATCTAAGAACTATAAAAAGAGCAAAATCTAGAGAAATACTTACAGGAGGAGGCTGATATGCGAGTCTTTCCTGAGAACAATCGGACAAAATAAGACATTAAATCATGTTTAAAATGTTGCAGTTTATCCACAGCGTTTAACATCTGAATGAATCAAAGCTGGAGAAACGTTATGTCACTAAGCTGGTGAAGAGTCTGTCATCCAGGACATGATAACTTAAAAAATGTTCAATATAAAAACAACTGGACTGTATTTGTAACAGAAGACATTTCGCTCTTCATCCGAGGAGCTTTCTCAGTTCAAAGAGCAGAGAGTGTGGAGTTCAGGTTTTATCTCAGCCTTTATAACCTGAACTCCACACTCTCAGCTCTTTGAACTGAGAAAGCTCCTCGGATGAAGAGCGAAACGTCTTCTGTTACAAATAAAGTCCAGTTGTTTTTATATTGAACATGTTTTGATTTTATCATGTCCTGGATGACAGAGAATCTTCACCAGAATATACCTGTATATAAATACAAAGATAAATATAATGTAATACCACTGCTACTACTTATGTACATATCTTCGCTCTGATCATCTCATGTGATACATGAGATGGTAACGAAAATAACGTTTACTTGAACTTGAATTTGCACTACTATCCCTACTTCACATTTTGCCACTTGTTTATTTTCTCTTTTGGTTTCAAATAAACTAACTAATAGTAACTTTTTTTTTTTTAAGCCAAAATACATAGAGTACACATTTTAACAGCTTTGCATCATTAATAAAATATTTTTTTCTCAAGCACAGAAGTTTACATTAATACTAATATTTCTATTTTTTTTTTTTTAATAGAAAAAATGCTTCCGGTTCCTTTACTAAATTGGATCTTTCTTTTTGTGTATAAGGTAGGCCGGGCATATTCTAAATCAAGGGTATGGGCAACTCATTAGTGTTTTTTCTCATATCTCATAGCCCGGCTACAAAGACAGAATTGAGCTCTATTTAAAGTAATGCCGCCAGGACGCTATTGCCAATGATAATGTGCTTTACATCATTTTGTCCTCGCCTTTATCTCAAGCTTCTTAAGGAGTATGCAACACACAAAGTCATTAAGGACACGATAACTCCCTATATAATTAGACAGCAAAAGAGTGGATGCTTGGTGCACCATGGGGCAGGCCCACTTACTGCATAATCACTCATCCTAGGGATGAGGGGCATCTTGTATGCTGGCAATTAATTGAGACGATTACAATTAGCCATAACAGAATGTTTGCCTATGTCTATTCTGGCCAAAAAGTTTGATGTAATTCTGGTGAAGAACACTTGGTTCTATTACACAAGCTGCACCTGCGCTTTTACATGCATTTGAACTTTAAAAGAGTATTTGCTTGCGAATCAGCACATTCTTTAACAGGGATTTTATTTTGAAATTAAGGCCATCCATTCATCCATTTTCATAGCCTGCTTTTGTGTGCAGTGTTGTGTGTGTGTGTGTGTGTGTGTGGGGGGGGG
>JARVGQ010000547.1:32452436-32466527 GCA_031762355.1 Hypsolebias martinsi | reverse complement strand
TGAGAAAAAAAAAAAAAAAAAAAAAAAAAAATTGAAAAAAAAAAAAATTATATATATATATATATATATATATATATATATATACTTTTTTTTTTACAAGCACGAAGATGCTTAACAACCCGTTAAAATACACCACAATACAGGAAATTGTATCTACTTAATTCAAAATTTTCTCAGGGAGGAGGAAAATTGTATTAGTACTATTAAAGAACAGGTCTTAAGTATTTATGTTACACAAATATTTCCATTAAAGAGACAAATTGAAGAAAAATATTTAATAAACATGAGGATTTTGAGAAGTTTGAGAACTCCTGGTGTAAACAACGAGCTGTGGAGCGGATGCATCATGTGAAGTTCGATTTTCCTCAGGCGACTCGGGCAGTTCAGAAGAGCCAATTGTGACTTCAGATGTTTTAAGTTAAACCTCAGAACATCAGACGCGTTTTCTACATTTGAGGCCTCGTTTCCACGATGTTATTTTTTTAAATAGATATTTTAACCTCTGTCCACACATTTGAACCAAAATACTGTATCATAATAGGCACTTTGCACCACTAGGTGGCGACAATGTCCATATTAACGACAAATTAAATTTAAAGAACATTATTTTTAAAAAGGTACAGTTGTGGCCAAAAGTTATGAGAGTGACACAAATTAGGTAAATTAGGCTGCAGGAGAAACTGTACAGAACTGGAAGCTGGGAGGTGTCACTACAAAGGACGAGCGCCCTCCATTGGCTTGTTCAAATACAATTTTAAGCTCCGCCCCTGCATTTAAATTAATGGGACATTTTCTTGACTTAAAAATAAAAATACTCTTCAGATAATTTTTTTCCACTGTTGATTTTTGTTGTTGTTATTCACTTGCTGTTGTATGATTAAATATTTTTTCTGCATGTGTAATTTTAATTAGTTACTGGAGGATAAAATAATAGTCCCATGTCAGACTGTGATTGAGGGAGGGTGTGCAGGTGAGTCTTTGGTGTAAAGGATACAGTCCCATGGTCCGGAGTCCAAAAAACAACAACAACAACGCTACAAAAAAACAAACAAACAAACAAAAAAAACCCACAACAAAAACTGGACAGTTTTGCTTCAGTTCTCAACAACGGGACAAGGCAGAGACACTTTGTCCATCTATGAAAATCTGTGGATGTTCTCACTGGATTTCCACCACTGGAAACGAGTTCAACACCTGACTGTGATCAATTTGCACAAACTTCTGGTGAATTTTGGGTCAAAATTTGACAGAAATGAATAAACAGCTTAAAAACATTTCTTTTTATTCACCATCCCAATGAGATCACAGATCTCTTTTGCAGCAGATGCAGGTTTTTGTACTGTGGGAGGAAACTGGAGAACCTGGAGAAAAGTTCCTCTCAGTTGTTAACCCTTTCAGCTCACAACCAAAGATTAATGGAGATGGGATCGGAATCAAGTGAGACAGATTCAGAAAGTACAATAAAAATGGACTCCAGTGTTGTTTTAGTTTCTAGGGAACAAAGTGAAAATGGATATTTACGAAACAAGACGCCACATTATCATTTCATTCAAAATCCTACTTCTAACCTACAAAGCCCTCAACAACCTATCTCCATCTTATATTACAGATCTTATTGTTCCATAGTTTCCTAACAGAGCACTTCGCTGTCAGCCTGCAGGTTTACTTGTGGTTCCTAGAGTTTCCAAAACCAGAATGGGAGGAAGATCTTTCAGTTCTCAGGCTCCTCTCTTGTGGAACCAACTTCCAGTTTCTGTCCATGAGGCTGACACATTGTCCAGTTTGAAGACTGGGATTAAGACTTTCCTTTTTCATAAATCCTATAGTTAGTGTTGTCTTGTTCTGCTGCTATAGACTTAGACTACTAGAGGACAAACTGACCTCATTTCCTTAAATGAATTGTTAAAATTGAATAGTTTTCATTTGATACTATTTCTATCTTAACATGTGATTCTTGACCTGCCATTGTGTATCTGTTCCTCTCAAACCCAGCCGATCGAAGCAGATGGTCCCTTGTCCTGAGCCTGGTTCTGCTAAAGGTTTTCTCCTCGTGAGGGAGTTTTTCTTCCCACTGTCGCCTTCATGCTTGCTCAAGATGAGAGTTCAGTGATGGAGTCAAAGTCAAAACAGTCTGCTCCTCACATAAATGATGTTAAATTATTATTTTTATAAATGATGAATGTTTCTGTTCAGTGTCCTGAGATGACTTCTGTTGTGACTTGGTGCTGTATAGATAAACTGAGTTGAATTTTCAATTGCCGTGATTCCGTCTTTGTTGTTACTGACGTCCAGGTGACCTGGCAGTGCTGCTGTGCACCTGATCAGCATTTTACCACACATCTCTGTGTAGCTAGTGCTCAGTGTGGTGTTGTCCACTAAAGTTTGGGACAGAATTGTTGCATTTCCTCCTGGGCGTGACTGGCATGTGTCACCTGTCGCAGAGGGCGTGACTTTCTCCTCTCCTCAGGTGATGTGATCAGCAGAAGTGAAATGACGCCACGCCAGTCCCGCAAGACGCCCTGCTGCTTTGCTCTGCTGCTTTTGGTACAGCTCTGAATTGTTTTTGCCTTTACAGTATTTATTTGTTTTAATTCGTTGCTCCGGGTCAGCTGGTTAAGTCGGATCCCAGCTGTCCTTTCTCTGCTCAGACCTGCCTTACTAGTTTTACTAGTTTTACTAGTTTTACTCCTCCCTGAATTGCCACCTTGTCATGGTGGAGGAGTTTGTGCGCCTGAATGATCCTAGGAGCTATGCTGTCAGGGGCTATGTGTCCCTGGTATGGTCCCCAAGGCAGATTGGTCCTAGGTGACAGACCAGACAAGACAAAGACAAAGAGCGATCCCAAAGACTTTTGATGGACAATATACTGTATAACAAGGAACACCGTGTCCCTTGCCCGGACATGAGTTACTGGGGCCCCACCCTGGAGCGGGTGTGAGAGTTTGGTTTGCATTGCCGGTAATGAGTCGGACCCCTTCAGGGTGGCAGCTGGACTCTACCAGGGCTGCCCGTTGTCACCAGTTCTGTTAATAATTTTTACGCAGAATTTCTCGGTGCAGCCAGGGGCTGGAGGGATTCCAGTTCGGTGACTTCAGGATTCCTTCTCTGCTCTTTGCAGATGATGTTGGCGTCATCGTGCCGTGATCTTCAACTCTCACTGGAGTGGTTCACAGCCGAGTGTGCAGCAGCTGGGATGAGAATCAGCACCTCCAAATCTGAGGCCATGGTCCTCAACCAGAAAAGGGTGGAGTGCTCTATTCAGGTCGAGGGCGAGGTTCTGCCTCAAGTGGATAAGTTCAAGTATCTTGGAGTCTTATTCATCACGAGTGAGGGAAGAATGGAGCGTGAGACTGACAGATGGATTGGTGCAGCATCTGTAGTATTGCAGACTCTGTACCAGTCTGTTGTGGTGAAGAGAGAGCTGAGCTGTAAGTAAAACTCTCTGTTTACCAGCCGGTCTACGTTCCTACCCTCAAATATTGTCACGAGCTCTGGGTAGTGACTGAATGAGATACAGGAGGTTGAAATGAGTTTCCTCCACAGCTGGACTCTCCCTTAGAGATAGGGTGAGAAGTTCAGATATTCAGGAGTGACTCGGAGTAGAACCGCTGCTCCTCCACATCGAGAGGAGCAGTTGACGTGGTTCGGGCATCTGGTAAGAATGCTCCGTGGGCACCTCCCTAGGGAGGTGCTTTGCATATGTCTGACTGGGAGGAGACCCCGGGGAAGACCCAGGACACGCTGGAGAGACTATATCTCTGATGGCCTGGGAACACCTTGGGGTCTTTCCCGAACAGCTGGAAGAGGTGGCTGTTGATAGAGATGTCTGGACCTCCCTGCTCAAGCTGCTGCCCCCACGACCCGACTTCAGAACAAGCTGAAGATAATGGATGGATGGATAGTTTTGTTCATTTAATTTCATATTTTTGTTCCAGGTTGAAGGCTGAAGGTGGCAGTCCAGTCTGTTGTTGGTTCCCTTGTGTTGTGTGCTGTGGGGGACGGGTCCTTTCCACTCGTGTGTCGTGCGTCACAGCTTTTGGGTGAGTTTCTGTTTTTGTGTTGCCTTGAAGTTACCATCCTTTTGCCTTTTTGTTTTTTTTAAGCACATAAAATTTATATTGTGTTTTGGAACACTGTATCCTGCTTACTTTGTAAACAAACCTAGAAGCCTTTTTGTGTATAAATTATTTCCATGGGTGAAAGTAAGGTGGCGTTGCTGTAAGTTTAAAAAATAAAATAAAAATAACATCCAGACTCCCAAGCTTGCCACACTACATTTATATTTTAGCTTTTAACAACTCAGTTTCAGCTTCTTCAGCAAATCTCGAGAAAGCAATGAAGCACTCAGCCTTTACAATGCACCAACATTTTCAATTGTGTTACTTTGAAGTAAATGTCTCCCTTCAACACTAGATGGCTGTCCAAACTTCACCTCAGTTAAATCAAGAAGATTCCAGCTGAAGAAAGTTATGTGAGAAAAATCTAACTTTATGTTCAATCCAACTATGGGGTGCCATTTGTAAAGTTACACAGTCAGAAATTAACAGCAACATTTTGGTTTATTTAGCCTTTAATAAGGACAGCATGGTGGCGCAACTGGTCGAGCTGCTGCCTCTCAGCGAGCAGGTCCCTGGTTCAAATCCCGGTCCGGGGGCTTTCTGGGTGGAATTTACATGTTCTCTCCGTGCATGTGTGGGTTTTCTCCAGGTACTACAATTTCCTCCCACAGACCAAAAATGTGCATGTTAGACTGACTGGTAACTCTAAATTGTCTCTAGGTGTGAGTGAGAGAGTGAATGGTTGTTTGTCTCTATGTGTCCCTGTGATGGACATGTGACCTGTCCAGGGTGTACCTCACCCCTTGCACAGTGACCACTGGACATTGGTACCAGCAACCCCTGTGACCCAAAAATGGACAAAGCAGGTAAAAGGTAACAGATGGATGGATAGCCTTTAATACGAAAAAATATTTTTTTTTTTCAAAGTCATATTTTCATCATGTTGTTCATACATAAATGTCATAGTCCTAAACTAAATACTTAATTTGCAAGCTAAATATTTAGTTTATAAACTAAATACTTAACTTGCAAGTTAAAAAATTTGTTATCAGGCTAAATATTAAGTTTCACACTAAATATTTTGTTTATAAACTAAATGTTTATGTCCAAGCTAAATGCATAATTTACAAACTAAATATTTAACTTGCAAGTTAAATATTTAGTTAGCAAATTAAATATTTATTTTGGAAATTAAATGTTTAATCTGGAACATAAATATTTACTGTAGGTCTGAGTTCAACATTTAGTTAGCAAATTAAATATTTATTTTAAATATTAAATGTTTAATTTGGAAAATACATAATAAATTTAGGTCCAAGCCAAATATTTTGTTAGCAAATTAAATATTTAGTTTAGAAATTAACTGATTAGCTTATAAATTAAATGTTTAGTATTGCAAATAAACACATAGCTTGGAAATTAAATATTTAATTTACACTTAAATATTTAGTTCACTAACTTAAATATTTAGTTCACTAACTAAATATTTAACTTTCAAGTTAAATATTTAGTTTGTAAATTAAACGTTCATCTCGGACATAAACATTTAGTTTGTAAACTAAATATTTAGTGTGGAGCTAAATATTTAGCTTGCTAACTAAATATTTAATTTGCAAGTTAAGTATTTAGCTTACAAACTAAACATTTAGCATGTAAATTAAATATTTAGTTTGGAACTATAATATTTATGACTATTAATGAAAAGCATGAATAACATGGTGAACTTTGAAAAAAAAAAAAAAAAAAACTTTTTTCTTATGATAGGCTAAATAAACCAAAAAATATTGCTCAATTTTTTACTGTTTAAATTTACAAACGGCACCTCATACCAACCTAACTCCATACAGAACTTGCTGGGTGCTTTGGTCTTTTTTGTTTGAGGTGTTTTGTTTCATATACAGTATCTTTAAATTGAATGTGTATTTAGTAAATCTATTTTATATTTATTGTAGTTAATGATGACGATACATAACACATTAATATTATCATTATTCAGATGGGTGTTTCCTTCTCGACTGGTTTGTGTTTGATTATGTTTGACAGAAATGAGCACATCGAAGAAGACACAATGGATGGGCAGATGAAAATGACCTGTGAGAGTAGAGGACAAAAGTTTAAACTGCTCTGCTGTCATTAGTATTTCATGTTACTAGAAGCTCCTGGATGTAAAAGTTCAGACAGTTTGGAGCTTTTTAAATTTTGAATTAATTTTATCTAAAAAAAAAAATTCCACCTAAAAACAAGAGAAATAGAACTAAAAGCCTGGACAATCATGAATCTGTTTCATGCAGCACTGGGTTTCTGCTTCTTATTAAACCAAACCCTGCTGACACAATGTGGCCGCGAAGCTTTCAGGGCACCATGCGTCCAGTGGCGGCTCCAGAGATATTTTTCCACAGGTGCTATGGGGGCGCTAAGCATTTTACTGAGGGTGCTATGAAGAATCATTTGTTCTGTCAGTTCTAAAGGTCAAGGTGTCTTTACTGTCATTCACGTCACATGTGGTACACGAGGTGGAATGAAACTGTGTACACAGGGTCCCAGTTACATCCAACAAAAATACAAAATTGTAAAGAAAAACAGTAATAAGATCTAAGATATTAACTAAGAAATACAAAGTACACTAAACTAAGAATACACTAACACTACTGGTCCAAAACAATGCCCCAAACAACAGCAGCACGAACATGAGTCTGCGTGAGCAGATGAGGACGAATGAACACAGCAACATGAAATAAATCAGCAGCACGAGATCAGCAGCATGGATAGTCGGCAGCACAGATCAACAATCAAGTGGCATTACAGTGATTTGTTTTACAGTAATTTTCACAGTAATGTTCACAGTGAAAATCCTGACCAGGGATTCGTGAGTCTAACAGCCTCAGGGTAGAAGCTTGTAGCAACAGTGAAGGGTGAGATGGAGGAAGAAGGGTGACACCTTTTCCATCTCAGCTCCACTACTTTTGTTTTATTTATTTTTCATTCAATAAAGAGGGGACCAGCTGGTCAGTTTACTGACCAACAACAACTTCATTTATAGATTCACTCTTTACTGATCAGAATCAGTCACAGAAGTAGAATCTGTGAATTACAGGGAGTTCTATACCAGAACAAATGAAAATTCATCTGAATGAAGAGACCAAAGTTGTCTTAGAAGTTTTATTACAAAAATAATCAAAATAAAAATCAACAACAATAATAAACAAACAATAACAATGAACCAGTCAAGGCTTAAATCTCTTATCTAAGGCAAAATTTACTCTTTGAGCAGGAAATATTTAGGTTTCTATACGCACATGGATTTAGACAAAGTTTGACTATTTTAATAAATGGTTTACTTTGGATTTTGGTTGAAAGTACGTACTTATTTAATGTGATCAGTTAAAGTAATTTATCATCACTGCAAGCCAGGAAATGGTTTACCAAGTTGCATCAGCTAAGAGTCATAACCAGACCAAGGCATCATGTCACCAGGTTCTGCTTCTGTCAGTGCTGAGGGCATCACTCATCTTTCTGGGGTTCTCTGGTGGATCAGACCAGGATACACCATGAAGAGGCCTCATTGGGAACTGCCCGAAGATAGCTGAACATGCTGGCTCCATCCTCCAGCTGTCCAGTGCTAGCAGCATTCTCCATGGATGTGGAAGGATGGCAGTAGGCTTGATCCCCTTCTTCCAAATTATTGTTTCTTTGTGGTTGCAGTCTGCTTCCAAAAAAAATCCTCCTTCTCTGATTCCATTCTAGGCAACCAGGGTAATAGAAAACACTCCATTTTTGCATTTCGTGCACTTTTCAAATGTTTACCCAACTTACTTTAATTTTTATTTCCTGCTGTGAGATTGGATTTTTTTAAATTAATATAATCATTTTTTTTTTTTATATTTGTTGTGCTTTGTGAGGAAAATATCACAACAACCACATATTAAAGAATATGAATGATGAAAAAGAAAATAATCTGATCTTTTCTTGGGGGTGCTAAGGAGGTGCTATGACTTTTCCAGGGGGAGCTATGGCACCCACTAGCTCCCCCCTGGAGCCGCCTATTCATGTGTCTAAAAACATTTGTGGGTTTATGTAGTTGCTAAGCAAAAATAATGAAATAAAAAATAAAAATTAGACTTGGATTTCATATTTTTTATGATTTTATTACCTATAGAACAAGTGAGGCAGAAAAAAAAAAGAAAAATCACAGTTAGTTATAGTTAATCTGAAGCAGATGTTTAGTAGACTGGTGGAAAACTGTGACGTTTGGCTTCACAAAACAACTAAAACAAGCGCGTCTAATTAATATATTCTTAGGTAAGACATTTTTGATTTGTCTGCTTAAAGATTATATTAAACACTCTCAGGAAGTAATTTAAAAACTGCATCTGTTCCTGCTTTAGATTATTACTGTACAGTATTAATATTTTTCTAAGTTTTATGTCACTTGTTTCAGTTTTTTTAACTCGTCAACCATTTTCTACAACATAACTTAGTTTTTAAAATATTTTCTTTCACAAATCAACACTGATTTGCTTATTTAAACATTATAAACATTAAAATCAATTCAATTCAGAAACACTTTATTAATCCCAGAGGGAAATTAATTGTTGTTGTAGCTCATCATCCTGGTTTCATTAAAGAGTTGTTCTAGATGCTGATGTCTGTGGGCAGGAAGGATCTCCTGTAGCGGTCCATCCCACAGTGGATCAGAAGAAACTGGCTGCAGATGCCTATCAGTCCACCCAGACCCTGCAGACCTCTCGGTCCTCTTGGGCAGCAGAACTGCCTGAAGGCAGAACTCCCACCTGAACGATGGTCATTTCAGACTCAACTGCAGGTGTCGAGGGACGAGCTCGGTCCTCCTGCTGTCACAAGCTCCTGCTACCCCCAAGATCTTGGTGGACAGACATGTGAGCACTGCCTCCAGGTAGACAGCGATGCATCCATGGCACCTCCTTTTCAACTTGTTTGGAATTTGGGACTGTGGCTGAGATATTATTTGAGCTTTTGAGATGTTAATCAGCAGCTCCCAGTTGAAGAAAACCCCTTTGTTGTTATGGTATTGCATCATAACAAATGTCCAAAAGCAAAAAAGCGATTTACATCCAGAAAAAAACGGTAATTAAAGTTTTCAAAAGCAAAATCTCATAATGAATAAGAGAACTACTCCAACATGCAGCCACTTTGAGCAGCACAATTGTTGCCGCAATAAATAAGAAAACATTTTTACCCACGAATGTTTTATTTTGAAATTATTACCGTCTGAGGGGTTGTGACTTTTATTCTGAAACCAACCGGATGTTGTCACGGGTTACGTAGACTCGCCTCAGATAATACAAGCGAACAGTTTCGAGTGGAAGCGAGGCACAAAAAGTTTTCTTTCTATTTATTTGAGTGTATGTGGAGTTAGCGCTCGGTGCTCAGACACTTGTTTGTTCACTGTTTGTTGTTGTTGTTGTTGTTGCGGTGAAACTGCGTCGCTCGGTTCCGCTGGACGAACCGAACAAAGACATCCGGGACGTGAAACCGTAACTTCGGTGAGTTTCAGTGTTTAACATGTCGTTTTTAATCCACTTGCTGACTTTCTATGCATCCCTCGGTTGTTTTAGCTTCATGTCAAGTTGCAAACAAACAGAAACGTGTTTTTGTCGTGTAAAAAACAAACAAGCTAACGAAGTGTTAGCTACACCTGAAGTTAGCCGTAAACTGGACAAAGTAACATTTGTGCTCGTGAATGAAACCATACAGCTGTGTCAATGAAACCATACAGCTGTGTCCGCTTAAAGAGGAACTGCAGTGAATGTTTCTTTTGTTGCCATGACGGTTCAAAAGTGTGGGATAATCTTTTGAGTACCAGTAATTAAAGGTTTATGTAAAACCTTTAATCATAGTGTTTACCAGACTGTCTGCTTTATGTAAATTTATAATGACAAATCTGACTTTAGGTACTTCTGCTTTCATTGTTGAGTCTTATGTTTGTTTATTTAAAAAAAAAGTGATTTTTCTGTCAAGAACTTCCTCAGTTGTGCCTAACACCTCTGCTGTTTATTTATTTATTTATTTTTTGTCCAGCTGGCCTTCTTTGTTTCTCACCACACACTCATTGTCATGCACCATCCTACCAGTATGCATCTGTCCTGGCAGACGCTGCTTTTGTTCCCCATTTAAAACCTGGGTCTTTGCCCTTTGTGTCCAAATGGCCCCACATGTCCAAACATGTAAACATGTCAGCTTTTCTGCTCATGCAAATGTTGACTTAAAACCTGGAGAAAGTTTAAAGTGATGTCTCCGATCGACCTGCCATCCATTAAAAGATCACAGTCCTCCTTTGAGCAATGTACACAAAATTACCCCATTTGGCAAAAATTTGCTTTTACATTGTTGCAGATGAATTGATCCAGCAATAAAATGTTCTTGAGTTTTACTGTTTGTGGTGTCACCTGTCTGGAAATTTGAATACAAATATAAAGTTAAGTAAAAATCAAACGTAATATGTAAAATTATTTTGATTGTAAAAGCAGAGTTTTATAGCTTGAAAATAAAAATGTCACTTTTTTCTTCTCTCGGCTGCTCCCCTCGTCAGGGGTCGCCACATCGAACTAAGTCGCACGAAGACTCTGCAATTGTTTTTACACCAAATGCCCATCCTGACGCAGCCACAGACCACCGAGCTACCACAGCCCTCTGTGTGGAGCAGAGAGCTGATATCTAGGGTGCCCGGTGGAGCAGATGGTGGGAGTTAAGGGCCTTGCTCAAGGGCCCAGAGTGGGGCGAATGAAGGTGGAGGCAGGTGTGGGTGTTTGACCTATTTCACCCACATTTTGTGGTTGTCAGTACCGAGAGTTGAACCGGAGATTATAAGAGCTGTTCTTGTCCTGTAGAGATGTGAGCTTTGCAGATCCAAAAAAGGTGTGGAGTAAAACTCTGCTGCACTGACTTGATGCACTGCACATTCATCGTGTGGCGAATGGCTTCCTAAATCCATTTTCAAAACGTAATTAATTAACTTAGCGATTCTCTTTGGGTTTCATCAAATTTTGCAACAAAATGCAAAGTTACCAATGACTTATTTGATGTTAATGAAGCTATTTGTTGTTGTTTAGGCTTTTAAATCCCTCAGACGGGTGGCCATGCAGCCTGTATGTCTTAACTACCGTACATCCTTGAGCCACAAAGCGACTCTGTCATACGACGGAGCTTTAGGGCCACGCTAAGGAAAAAAAATGTAAACTATAAAATTACGAGAATAATGTCATAGTATTACGAAAATAAAGTCAAATAAACTCTTAATATTACGAGAATAAATTTGTACAATACTTTTTTCCATCTCTATTTTATTTATTTTTCCACAAGTTGTATCCACGACGCAACCTGTCAGTCAATCCAGTAGGCTTGTCAGTAAATGACCAATCTGAAGCTAAAAGCTTGTTACCTGCTGAGCTGCTGCAGCCCATCAGAGCTACCACCTTACTGTAAGCAGGTTCACAGTCCTGATACTGATAATAATCTGATGCTGATGTGCTAACAGATTAACTATCTCCTCATTTGTAAAACCAATACCAAAGTATAACTTAACAAGATGCTCAACATATAGTTAAAATGTGGAGTTCAGCTAATATGACTCATTTAGCTTCAGCTTGGTCATTTGCTGACACGCCTACTGGATTGATTGACAGGTCACATCGTGATCTGACTAGTAGAGAAAAAAAAAACGAGAGCTGAAAAAAGTCTTGTACGATTTTATTCTCATATTATTAAGACTTAATTTGACTTCATTCTCGTAATACTACAACTTTATTCTTGTAATTTTATGTCATAAATTTTTTTTCTTAGGGCCTTCTTAGGATTCCTGAAGGCAATGCAATTTTATTTATTTATTTGTTTTGTGGCCCTAAAGCTCGTCGTACTGTCACTACCCTGCTTGGCAACAGAAAGGTTGTATAACAAGAGGGTTGCTTTTAACTTCCCATTCCTTATTTTTTAATTCAGCAATCACACCAAGATGGCCCAAAAAGTGTCTTCATCCTGGCTTGAAATGTTTTGTGACGAGCAGAGAATATGGAGGAGATGACAGTGAATTGGTTGCCATGTTTTTATAATCTTCACACTTGTGTGTTGTTGTTTGCTGTTTGTTCATTCTAAGGTCAAAGGTTGGATTCAATTCAGTATAGTTTGTTTATATGGCAACAATTTACAACAGAAAGCAGCTCTAGTTCTTTCTGGTTCAAATGAACACCTCCAGAGTGTACGTTTAAAACGTTTTGCATTCAGTCAATCTCATAACTTTTTCTTCCTATTAATAACATTTCATAACTTCAATAAACCACAGAGGAATGGACTCACTAGCCCAGAGTTTGTACAGTGTTTTGATATTGTAGCCCTGTTGTAATGTGGCAAATTTATGTCTGTAAATTCATAGACAATTTGTGTCATTAAGTGTTTTAGTGAATTTATTAATCTTTTATTTAACCAGGCAAACCCCACTGAGATCACAGATCTCTTTTGCAAGGGAGTGAAGGCAGCCTAACATACATGTTTTTCAATCTGTGGGAGGAAACCGGAGTATCCGGAGAAAACCCACACAAGCACGAGAAGAACATGCAAATCCCACACAGAATGACCCCAGGTCCAACCAGGGATTGAACACAGGACCTTCTTGCTGTGAGGCAACAGTGCTAACCACTGAGCCGTCGTGCTGAATATTGAGACTTTTTTTAATCTTGTAAAATTAATAAAAAATATGTTTTGTATCAGGTCAGTAATTAATAGTGCATTATTGCTATTGTACCATAACAGGCTTCTAATAATTTGGGATATAAAATCTTTGTAAATTTCTACCATATCGCTTCTCAATTGATTACTATCTAGTGGTGAGTTGGCTCAGAATGCAGGGGAAGAGGCCGGAGAGACCCCGTAGACCCAAATGAAGCAAGTGAAGTGAAGACTCGTGAATGTTTCCTGAGAATGTCTGGAAGAAGAACCTGTCAGAAGAATCATCACCTCCCACCTCCAACAGGGCTTTAATTGCATCCCAGTGGAGGCAGAGGACATAGGATGCGATCGGGTCATGTTCTTTGCCTCCATTGTTGAGGCAGCTGCCCCGAACTGAGGCTGCAAGGTTGTTTGTGCCTCTCAATGTGGCCATCCTCTAATCCAGTGATGGACAGTGTGGGTGAGGGAGGCTGTCAAGTTGAAGGAGTTCTATTGAGCCGTGTTAGCTGGTAGGACCCCTAGGCACCAGGGTGGTAAACGAGCTGCGGCTCTGGTGGTTCCTGTGGCAAAGGCTTGGGTGTGGGAAGAGTTCAGCAAGGCCTTGAATAGAAACTCTCAAGTAGTCTACAAACATGTATACAGTGGTGGTCGTGTGATGTTGACCTCAACCACTGATGTCAGGCAGTGGAAGGAATACTTTGAGGGCCTTCTCAATCCCACCAGCATGTCTTAGAAAGATATGGAGTGTGGCATTCAGGGATTTTTTTTTTGGGTCTCTGTTGCTCCCTGGACAAAGAGTGTGGAGGTGTTTTAGTGTATTGTCACAATGAAGAATACAGAGTTGAAACCTGTCTCACACATACAGGTGAGTCTGAGGACTTTGGGGTGGGTCTGTCCATAACCAGGGCAGAAGTTGCTGAGGTTGTTACTAAAACTCTGTGATGGCAGGGCTTGGAGGGTGAATGAGATTTACCCTGAGTTTGTCAAGACTGGATGACAAGGATGTTGCTGGGCTAGTGGGCTTTCTTAGTCGACACATCTTTGCAACATCGCATGGACATCAGGAACATGCCACTGGATTGGCAGAGCTGCTGCTCCTCCACATAGAATGGAGCCAGTTGAGGAGTTTCGGGCATCTGCTAAGGAGGTCACATGTCAGTGTTTCTTTGCTGCCCTGGGAACACTTTGGGGTGAACCTAGAAGAGGTAGTTACAGAAAGAGTTGTCTGGGCCTCCCTGCTCAAACTGGTGCCCCTTGACCCAGCTCACAGGTGATGGATGGCTGGCTGGCTGGATGGATTGATTGGACATCTTAAATTCAATGCCTTTATTTGTAT
>JARVGQ010000547.1:32017732-32028248 GCA_031762355.1 Hypsolebias martinsi | reverse complement strand
GTCTACCGCTACCGGTGTATGAATGTGTGTGTGAATGGGTGGATGGCTGGTACTGTGAAGCGCTTTGGGGCCCCTCAGAGGGGGCTGGAAAGCGCTATATAAGTAAGCTCCATTTACCATTTAAGCTCCATTTCTAAATATCATAACGGGTTTGTAAAAGGTCGTAATACATATGATTCAACAATATGTTTGGAATATGAAATTAGGAGAGCACAGGTAAATAAAGAAATGGTTATGGCAGTATTTTTTGACATAGAAAAAGTGTATGACATGTTGTGGGTAGAAAGATTATTAATCAAAATGCGTAAAATGGGTTTTAATGGTAAAATGTTTAATTGGATTAAGGACTTCTTATCAAATAGAAATTTACAAGTTAGAATAAGTCAACATATTTCTAAAAAATATACAGTTGAAAATGAAACACCGCAGGGCAACATTATAAGCCCAATACTGTTTTCTATAATGATAGATGATGTTTTTACAGAAATTGAAAAGGGAGTGGTCTGTGCACTTCTTGCAGATGATGGAGCCATTGGGACGAGGGGACGTAATGTAGACTTTAAAAAAAATTCAAGATGCTATTGTTAAAATAGAGAAATGGGCATTTCAGTAGCGGGGTTAAATTCCCTGTGGAAAAAAACAAAGGTGATAATGTTCACACAGACAAAAACAGACAAAGAATAATTAAATTATACAATCAAGAATTAGAAAGAGTAAAATGTATAAAGTTCACAAATACCACTCCAATAACAGGGTGTGTAACAGTCAGCGAGGTCACAAAAGACCCCAGGGTAATTTCTAATCAACTGAAGACCTCTCTCACATTGGCTGGTGTTAATGTTCATGAGTCCACCATCAGTAGAACATTGAACAACAATGGTGTGCATGGCAGCATTGAAGGAGAAAGACACTGCCCTCCAAAAAGAACATTGCTGCTCGTTTGCAATTTGCTAAAGATCATGTGAACAAGCCAGAAGTATATTGATAGAATGTTTTGTGAGACCAAAATAAAATGTTTTGGTTTAAATTAAAAGCATTCTATTTGGAAAGCAGAAAACTACATTCCTGCATAAGAACCTTATCCCACCTGTGAAATATGGTAGTTGGATCGTGGTTTGGGCCTGTTTTGATGCACGACAGCTTGGATTCATTGCTGGAACAATGAATTCTGAATTATATCAGAGAATACTAAAGGAAAATGTCAGAACATTTGTCCATGAACTGAATCTCAAGAGAAGGTGGGTAATGCAGCAACACAATGACTCTAAACACACAAGTGGTTCTACTAAAGAATTGTTCAAGAAGAACATAGTTCATGCTTTGGAATGGCCAAATCAAAGTCTTGACTTAATCCAATCCAGATGTTGTGGAAGGACCTGAAGCTGCAGTTTATGTGAGGAAACCACCAATGTCCAGAGTTGAAGCTGTTCTGTACGGAGGAATGGATAAAATTCCTCCAAGCCGGTGTGCAGAACTGATCGTTACCAGAAATGTTTAGTTGCAGTTATTGCTGCACGGGGGAAGTGCAGGTTACACTAGACACTGAAAGCAAAGGTTCACTTACTTTTGCCATCACAAATATATAATATTGGATCGTTTTCCTCATTAAATAAATGACCAACTTTATTTTTTTTTCATTTGTTAAAATGGGTTCTCTTTATCTACTTTTATGACTTGTGTAAAAATCTGATGTTTTAAATCATATTTATGCAGAAATATAGAACATTATAAAGAGTTCACAAAGTTTCAAGCACCACTGTAAAAAAAATATAACATTTCTCATTCTAACTGGCAAGAGTTTGTGGAACAAACTCAACAGTCTAATGCAGTGATATTACAATATTGAGAAGTTTGGAGTTAATATTCCACATTCACTGATGTTTTTACGTTTATGAAAAACAAAGTTATACAAACTATATTTACCATTTGAACTACATTTAAAGACAGCACGGTAGTGCAACTGGTAGAGCTGCTGCCTCTTAGTGAGAAGGTTGCCAGTTTAAATCCCGGTCCGAGAACCCTTCTGGGTAGAGTTTAGATGTTTTCTCCAGGTACTCCTGTTTCCTCCCACACACCAAAAGGCTGATTGGTAACTCTAAATTGTCTCTAGGTGTGAGTGAGAGCGTGAATGGTTGTTTGTCTAGTTTGTCATGTGTCCCTGTGATGGACGGGAGACCTGTCCAGGGTGCCCCCCCACCTCTCGCACCATGATGGC
Organism: Hypsolebias martinsi; assembly: GCA_031762355.1. Taxonomy (NCBI): domain Eukaryota; kingdom Metazoa; phylum Chordata; class Actinopteri; order Cyprinodontiformes; family Rivulidae; genus Hypsolebias; species Hypsolebias martinsi. Next base: position 32,026,033 of record JARVGQ010000547.1, on the reverse strand, counting down.
TGGACATCGGCACCAGTGAACCCCACGAGCCGAAAAAGAAGAAGTGTTTCAAAGATAATGAATGGATGAATTGATTTGGTGGATTGAAAGGGTCATGGAGTCATTTTTACAAGAAAAGCATCAGATGACCACATGAGGGCAGCACAAAGCAGAACTACACTCATCTGAAACTAAACCAGCAACTCGCTCCAACTCCAGCTGTAGCATCCATGATTATGAACCCACTAAACGCACTGCATTTATATTAATAATAAGGCATATTCAAATTATGATGAAGATTTCATCTCCAAACAGTTGATTTTAATGTATCTTCTCAAAATGACCATTTTAGTCAATTTAATTCAAAGTTGAACTCGCTCATGTCCCGATGATGATCTCGAAACAGACACAAATAAAATTTATAAGAAAGTATCCTATTTTTTTTCTTACTAGATGCAAACACATTTTGCTCTGTGTGTCAATGTTAGCCTCTGAGTTTGATGGAGGAGCCTGTCAACAGAAGCAACGGGGAATGTACCTCTCTGAATTCTTCACTCAGCTCCCTTGACAACTCTGAAGTGACTCCTTCCCTCCCAGTTACTGGCAGGGAGGTAAGAGCATAAAGCTGAGTAATAATAACACCTATTTTTGTATGCAATGTGTACCAAACATCATTTAGTACACAATCAATGAGCCGATAGTGATCATATTTGCAGGTCATATGATGATCTACTTGCACAACAATGTGTTCTTGCCTGCTGTTTTTTTTTTTTTTTTTCAGGAAGAAGATTTAGTTGGATCATCAGCACATGCTTCACAGGATCAGACACATGGGTATGCTGTCAAAAAATATTCAGTCCCTCTTTTAAAGTCTGCTGTAGTTAAAGGTAACTTAAAGTAGACACAGTGAAGGGGGGGGGGTGCATTTCCACTGAAATTCTCTGCTCCATCGAGCACATTTGAAACAAATGGCTGCTCAGCAGAATGAATGGCTGCTTGACCGTGAATGGTCACCAACAGTCAGACTGAACAAAGTGCTTAGCAGCTAATGACAGCTGATTGCATCAGCTTTGTGAGCCGTTGAGTTTGCCACCAAAAAAAACAAAAAAAACAAAACAAAAAAAAAAAAACAGCTAAAAAAGTGGGCAGTTAGCACACAATTTAAAACAAATAACTAAAAAATGTAGGATCAAGAAGATATTAGCAACAAAAATTGTTTAATTTTGTCATCTGGACAGGTTTCTTTAAGTGAGAAATGTTTCATCCCCCATCCAGAGGACTTCCTCAGTCTACAGCCTGCCAACCCGATCTGTCCCATAGGTAGTCTTCACTGCTGTGTTTCAAGCCAACCTCCTGTTGGAATCTCAGAAGTAGACTTTTAACAGAGTACACCCATCCAAAACAATCAATCATCGTGACCAGCAATCACATAGCCAGATGGCCAACTTGCTACTCACAAAAACAGCCTAAGGAAAACCAAGACCAAAGTGGTTCAGAAGAAAACTTTAGTTTAACACAGAGAAAATAGACTACATTTTTTAAAATATTTTTTATTTAATGTTTATTTATAGAATACAAGTAGTCTTATTGAGTCACGAGGACTCATTTTCAAGAGAGACCTGTTTAGGCAGACAACATAGCTATAGAGTACAGATAATGATATACAACTATAAAAATCAATTAAAATAAAAATTGTGTTGTAAAAACACTGATACTGTTAGCAGCATGGTACCGTTAGAAGTGGGGTTCTGTTAGCAGCGTGGTACCATTAGAAGTGTGGTTCTGTTAGCAGCGTGGTACCATTAGAAGAGTGGTTCTGTCAGCAGCGTGGTAACGTTATAAGTGTGGTTCTGTTAGCAGCGTGGTAATGTTAGAAGTGTGGTTCTGTTAGCAGCGTGGTAACATTAGAAGAGTGGTTCTGTTATCAGAGTGGTACCGTTAGAAGTGGGGTTTTGTTTGCAGAGTGGTACCATTAGAAGTGGGGTTCTGTTAGCAGTGTGGTAACATTCGAAGTGTTGTTCTGTTCGCAGCATAGTACTGTTAGAAGTGTGGTTCCGTTAGCAGTTCTGTTAGTTGCGTGGTACTGTTAGAAATATGGTTCCGTTAGCAGTTTGGTACTGTTAGAAGTGTGGTTCTGTTAACAGTGTGGTATTGTTAGAAGTGTGGTTCTGCTAGAAGTGTTGTACTGTTAGAATATGGTTCTGTTAACAGCGTGGTACTATTAGAAGTATGGTTATGTTGAGGGATGGGGCCGATCCGATCCAGTATCGGCCTCCGATACCAGCATAATTTACATATCGGTTTTTCAGATCCATCCTGCCGATATTTCCAATCCATAATGCATGTTGGCTTCAGACTATGATGTTACACCATATTCTGCAACTACAATCTTTAACATGTGTGAGTTAAACACACTGAAGACGCTCTGAGCCTAACAACAAGAAACAACCTGATGCACGCTCAGGAAACACCCAAACTTTAATAACACACAAGGGACAGGTCTATATCATAGACGTCCATCTCAATCATGGTGCAGCCGGAACACTAACATACCGCTAAGCATTATGGGAAAGACATAACACAGTCGCAGTGGGCAGTGCGGGGTGGTTGACTGCCCCACTGTTTTTAAGTTTCGTTTTTGACGTGCTGCACGTTTCTTTCACTTTTGCAGCTTAATAATAATAACTGATAGTTTTGGTTTTCCTGTGACTTATCTGCAGTATGATGAATGGTAGGAGCATAATATAAACTCCCAATGTTTTTTTTTTTTTGGGTAAATATTAAAATGACGTTTTTTTTTTGGGTTGGTTTTTTTTTGCGTTGTTTTTTTTTGCGTTTTTATTTATTTATTTATTTTTGCATTTTAAAATCCTATGACATTATCGACTACTTGAGTTCTACTCGAGTTTTATTATGTTAATGTCGAGTTAAAAAATTATGTACTCGTTCAACCCCTAGTACTGGGTAGCTTAAGATAGCCTCCACCTTTGCATTTACCAGACGTACCTGGCCATGGTCCACTTCTTTTCCCAGGTAGGTCACCACCGCTTTGGCAAATTCACATTTGTCTAGATTCATGGTGAGGGAGGCTTGAGCTAAACGAGCAAACACAATTTTCAAAGTGTTAATATGATCATTCCAGGATGAGGAATAGATTACAATGTCGTCCAAGTAGACATTACAGTTCCTAATGTCTCCTACTACAGTGTTCATCAGTCGCTAAAAGGTAGCTGGTGCATTTTGCATTCCAAATGCCATTTCTGTGTATTGTAGGAAGTGGTCTGGGGTGACAAAAGCTGAAATATCAGAAGCTATGGCTGTTAGGGGAACTTGCCAATACCCCTTCAGCAGATCCAACTTTGTTATATAGGAGGCTGCACCAATGCTGTCTATGCAGTCTTCCATCCGAGGTAATGGATGCGAATCAGGGATCGTAACTGCATTTACTCTTCTGAAGTATGTACAAAAACATTGAGAACCATCAGATTTTGGTGTCAGAAGACATGGAGAGCTCCAGGAGCTATGACTTTGTTTGGCCAAACCATTTTCCAATAAATACTGAACCTCTTTCTCCATCATTTCCCTCTTAACTGGGGAACAACGGTACGCATGCTGTTTAATTGGGGATGCGTCGCCCACATCAATGTCATGCTCCAATACCAAGGTCCTAGAGGGCACATCTCTAAAAAGCGCAGGGTACAGCCGGATCAGTTCTTCTACATCCTCCTTCTCACCCCTGGGAAGATAGGACAGATATGCATCCAAGGAGTCAAGAATGACAGAGTTTGAAAGTCTACCACAGTGACCTTCATCACACTTTTTCAAACCATAAAAGGGGACATCTCCAGACACAAGGGAGATCAATGCAGTTTTGGGAAAGTTCTCAAGATGAGTCCTTGCGTTCATCTTCTCTGGAATAAAACAGCTTTAACATATTGATGTGACACAAACGCGTTTGGTGCCTCCTATCAGGGGTATGAATAATGTAATCTGTGTCATTGACTTTCTTTTGACCATGTAGGGGCCAGCAAATTGGGTTGCAAGAGATGGCCCAGGTGTAGGCACCAGCATGAGTACTTTGTCACCTGGTTCAAATGACCGCTGTACAGTCTTTGTCATATAGCCGTTTCATTTTCCCTTGGGCAGCAGACAAAGACTTTCTTGCTATCGAACAAGCATGGTATAGACGTTCCTGACACTGTGTGACAAACTCAAGAACATTAGTTTGTGGCTGTGAGTCAGCTGACAGGGGTTGTTCTTTCAGAACCTTCAGTGGTCCTCTTACCCCATGCCCAAAAACCAGTTCAGTCGGGCTAAAACCAAGAGACTCCTGTTTAGCTTCACGGGCAGCAAATAGCAGAAAAGGAAGTCCTTCATCCCAGTTTTTGTCTCATGACAATATTTTCGCGTCATGGCCTTGATCGTCTGATGCCATCTTTCTAGTGCGCCTTGCGACTGGGAATGGTAAGGACTGGAGGGAATGTGTTTAATGCAAAAAGATTGTAGTTTCTGCTTGAAGATTTTGGATTGAAAATTGCTGCCTTGATCGGTTTGTATAACTTTAGGCAGACCAAATGTTGCAAAAAACTTCAAAAGAGCTTTTGTAATGGTAGGGGCTGTGATTTTCCTTAATGGAATAGCTTCAGGGAAGCGAGTGGCAGCACACATAATAGTCAAGAGAAGCTGATTACCAGCCTTTGTTCTGGGCAGAGGACCCGCACAGTCTACCAGAACACGTCAAAAGGCTCACCAACTGCAGGAATGGGCTTAAGGGGAACAGGTGGTACCCTCTGATTAGGTTTACCCACTATTTGGAAAACTTTACATGTTCTACAGAACCTGGCAACATCTTTCTTGAGGCCTGGCCAAAAGAAATGCTGTAGAATACGGTCATTTAGTGATTCCCAAATGACCGGCCAATGAGTGGTCATGTGCCAGCTGCAGTATTTCTTCACGATAAACTTGAGGAATGACAATTTGATATACTACTCCCCAGTCCTCTTCAATACCTTTCTGTTGCAAGGCAGGCCTTGAAATCCATTTTCCCTTGAATAATCCATTCTCAACATAAAACGTATGGGTTTTGTCACCATTTATTGAATCACACACACCTCCAAAGCATTTAGTAAGCGTTTCATCACTTTTCTGAGCCTGGCTCAAACTCTCATGTGATATTGGTAGTGGGAGAAAAACCTTCGATCTTGGGGTGAAGTCCTCTTTGAGGTGTGCTGTTCCTGAAAAGACCTCTGCTGGTAACTTGTCCTCCATCAAAGCAGACCCAAGAACAGAGTCATCCAAATTCACTTCCTTCAGCTTACGAGCTTGGAACCTGGTAAGAACACTGACAGAAAACACATCAGGATGGGATTTCAACACCACATCTTCACCCACCATGCAACTGGGCTCATCCAGCACCTCAGGATTAGGAAGCACCTTGTTTCCAGCAAGATCATTCCCCATTATAAATTCAACCCCTTGAACAGGGAATGAGCTTTTCACCCCAACTTTTGAAGAATCCAGAGGCCAACTTGGACTTTATGTGAACGTAATGTAAATGTACCGGTACATACGACATTCCAGTTCCTTCTACTATTGTACTGTACTTGCATTACAGGAAGTGTCAGCATTGAATGGCAGAAAGCTGGACAGGATGAATGACTGAGAATCACCAGTGTCCCTCAGTATCCTCACAGGTTTTTCATCCTCAGGAAGTCATGTTAGGGAGATAAGACCATCAAAAACGAAGGGCTTAAAACAGTCATCAGGTTCACTTATTTTTGAGAGATGTGGGGAGGATCTCAGCGTCTTGACCAGGCCAACCCCTTTAGCTGGTTTTGGTGGTTGGGGTGGCTGTTTACGTTTAAGGGCCAAACAGTCAGAAACAATATGCCCCATTTTATGACAGTAAAAACATTGTCTCTCAGATTTGGAGCTTGAAACGTTCTTAACCTGAAACAGTGACACATCTTTCCCGGGCTTATCCCGAGGGGGTTGGTCAGATTTACACACAAAAATATTTTTGTGAGTAAGGGCCAATTCTTCAGCTAGGACAGCTCCTAGGACAGTTCCTAGGACAGCTTGTAAGGTGGTAGCTTTTTGCTCATTCAAGTACAAGGCTGTACGATCGGGAAGGCAGTTTTTGAACTTCTCCAACAGTACCAACTCACGTAGTGAGGTAAAATCAGTGGCTTTAGTCGCCTGGCACCATCTGTCAAATAACATTCCTTTTTCTCTTGCAAATTCAACAAATGTTTGTGCAGTGGATTTCCTTAAGGCTTTAAACCGCTGCCTGTATGCCTCAGGCACTAGCTCATATGCCCTGAGTATAGCAGCTTTAACTTTGTCATACACAAGACAGTCTTCAATTTTAAGTGTTGCACATACTTCCTGTGCCTTACCAATCAGTTTGCACTGCAACAAAAGGGACCAAACTTCTGTGGGCCAATGAAGGGCAACCGCAATACGCTCAAATGCATTAAAGTATGCCTCCACCTCTGTCTCCCGGAATGGTGGAACCAGGGCAATATTTTTGCTGATGTCAAACATGGAAGGTGGTACCGAAGGCTTATCTGATGAAATACTGACATCGTCTTCATCTCCACCAGAATCTGTAGTGAGAACAGTGGTCGGTTTCTGAGCCTGACGCACCAGCTGACGTATTTTAATGGCAGTTTCAGCTTCAATTTGTCGGCATTTAAGCTGGAACTCAAATTCATCCTTCCGTTCCCGTTCGTTGGCTTCAAGTTCTAAACGAGCTAGATGTACCTTTAATCGTGCCTCAAAACCGGGATTTGAAGATTCAATAGAGAAGGGCTCAAACCGTGGGAGAGAAGCTGGTGGTTTGTCCTCCTTTGGCTTGGCAGCATTAGGTGGTGTCTTTACTCCCTCCTCAGCACAAACCGCAGGCTGATCAGTAGTTTAAGGAAAGGAGACCTCCTCTTTATCCACTTCCACTAAGAGCACTCCTTTTCCAATCAAGGTACTAAAATCAAGAGATTTCAGTTCACTTTTGAGCAAAGACTTAGACACAGGGATACCCAAGTATGAAGCAAGTTCATATAAATCATCTTTTCTATAGACATCAAACTGTTGTACAGTAGGATTACTTAAAAAATTCCTTCAAATTAAATTGTACCATGTTCACAAACTGATCCCGGACGAGCCCCCACTTATGTTACAACCCCCACCCTGAGACTAATAAGAAAGAAAAAAAACTGGCACTGGTTGTAACAAAAACAAGCAGTTGAGGTCAGTAAAAAAAACAATTTATTTTACAATTTAGGAAAGAAAATCTCAAAAACACCAGGAAAAATTCAGAAAAACAAACAAGCAAACACAGGGAAGCTTTAAACTTCAGGGTCTCCAAGGCCAAAACAATAAACAAAACACCCCCTTTTAACTATAAAGAAAATATTGCACTAGCTAGAAGTAAACTTAAAGGTACAAAGCCTGAGCTCCCTAGCTATCCACAAAACAGGAGAAAAAAGGTTTAGAACAGAAAAGGCAGAGAACCCCTACCAGCTTCCACTGTGAACAGAGAAAAAAAACATGCAACATTAGTTAAGCACTTAAAAAAACTTCACAATATGCTCACAGCAAGATCAGTTAAGTTTAAACAACCCCCACAGACAAGATCACAGCAGATCAAGGCCCAGGAAAGGAAGGGACCTGACATCTCTGGCATGAAGCTCTTTATGGGTGGCTGACGAGTTCAAACACCTTTCAGCTGTGGCAGCCAGGTAGAACTGAAACACAAAAGGAGAGAGCTCTCTCAAGAAGAGAGCCCCTAGAGGTCAGTGACCGTAACAATGGAACACAGCATTTTGAGCATGTGTCCGAATACGGCAACAGTACGGCAAGCCAGATGTGGTTAGCTTGTAGCTTCGCTACTTAGCTCTTGAAGAAAACATTTTTTAACTAGGGGGTGCGAATCTCTCAGTGTCTGGTGAATAGATTCGATTCCGATTTTTGGTGTCACGATTCGATTTAAAATTGATTTTTCGATTCAGAAACGATTTTCGATTCAGAAACGATTTTTTTTTATTGAAATGTTCATAAATGTAGCTTATGTAACTGACAAGCTGAAAAGAATAAACAACAATGTAAACAAATAGAACATTTATTTAAAACTATCATTTTAAGCTGAGAAGATTAAACAACAATGTAAACAAATGGATCATTTATTTAAAACATTAATTTTAGCTTCCTTACTGTAAATAGGAACAAATAATACAGGAGTGCATAGAATTCTGTAACTTAAATTACCAGTATTAGCTTAGTTGCTTGGATTTCTCCAAAACAATAAAATAAAAATAAAAATCT
>JARVGQ010000547.1:31985388-31996888 GCA_031762355.1 Hypsolebias martinsi | reverse complement strand
TGTCAGCAAATGACCAATCAGCGACCTCAATTTGTCCCGTAGGTAAACGCTCCTTGTCTGTGGAGCTGACTGAACCCAATGAAATTAAGGAAATTACGTCAAGAATTCGGCGCGAAAATGCGAGAATGTACGTGAGAACATATGCTGAAGTGTAGGGCTGAACTCTCTGCGTACGGACACACGTACGGACGTATGCAGAAGTGTACGGGGGGGCTTTACAAAACTCAATAGAAACGTCTTCTGACATCAGATTTCTAACTCAGAGGTTCCATATGAACCTCACCTCAAAGTAAAATGCTTGCCCTGCAAATTAAAAGTTAGGAACCTAAACACTTCAACGCAGCAAAGTATCTGCAGTTTCCTATAAACGTTAGTAATTGAAACTTGTGATGGTTAAATGGAGTGGAAAAATGTCCAATAAGCCATTATAAAACTAGGATAATCAAAACTATTTGAAACTAAGAAACAGAAAATAAAAGTTTCTAGAAACATTTCTATAAAAAACTGCCCAAATGACCCAACTGAGAATTATTGGATTTGGTACCTGGATTATTGAGCATGAACTTTCTTGCTTAGAAAATAAAAGTGCTACTGTGTTTCTTTTTGTGTGAAACATGAGGTAAGTTAAGGTTTCAAAGTAAAGCTTTAGAACAGGAAAGTTCCTGAAGAAACTTTGACGAGGACTGCCATTTTTAGATTTGAATTTAGAATGTGTTGTGCATCACTGTCAGCTCCCACCACACCAAATGTCAGATCAATACCTTTTAAAATAGCTGAGTTATCATATTTTTTCCCCTTTTAGCAAAGGTGGCCATCTTGGATTATTAATTTGCATTAGGAATGTAAAACAACTCACTGTCAGCTACGACCATACTAAATATCAGTTCAATTTCTCAAAAAATGACTGAGTTATAGTCTTTTTTTGTTTCTTTGTTTGTTTTCTGAGGTGGCTGTGACATTCGTCTTGAACCAAAATGGCTCCAAACATTAATCAGTGTTTTGTTCAGAGACCTCTCCACTCAAGGTCATGTGACCTCACTGTGGCAGTTAGATGTTGTGAAGAGTGTTAGTGTTTTTCAATAAGAAAAATGGTGTCTGTTTACAAATTATGTCAACATGGTAACTTGATATACCAATAAAAGTAATAGAACACATCACGGTGCCGAGCCGGTCGTTTTAATCTAAAAGTTGTGGGGACACACTGCAGTTCGGGCCGTTTTATAGTTGTTAGAATAGCAAAACCCTTGTCAGGTAGATAATAAAACTTTAACACTTTACCATAAAACTCCATAAGAAATAATTCCAGAGTATGAAACTTTAAGAACCATTACTGTTTGTTCCTCAATATGTTTTGTGTTTGTTGTTCAAGGTCCAGCCTATGATCTGAGCTTTAGTGAGGTCAGAGGAGACTCTCTGGTTGTTCTGTGGAAAGCTCCGGTTTATACTGGAGCAAGTGCTGTCACCGGATACTTTGTGGACATGGCTGATAAAGGCTCATCTGAGTTTGTCACTCTGAATAAGGAAGCTGTGAGCCATCGTTACCTGCAGGTAGGACTACTGCAATAACCATTAATTATATTCTAGTACCTTGAGAATGTGCTCTCACCCATGTTTCACTTGCACATCTTGCCTCATATTTCCACGGGTTGGTGCAGGTGACTGAACTGGAGGAAGGTAAAAGTTATGTCTTCAGAGTTCGTGCCGTCAATGCAAACGGGGTTGGGAAATCTTCTCAGCTGTCTGAGCCAGTCTGTGCCAAAGCTCTTCCAGGTAACATTACTTTACACCATCATGCTAGTTTCACTTCCATTTATTTTTACATTTACATCCACCATCTAACATTTAAAAAAAATCCCTATTAATAAACAGTTTTGTAGTAAATCGGTGTTATACAATAAATAGGATTGACCATTGAACTGAGATTTCCACCAGGTTTTGCTAATGAATGACATTTTTAGATGAAGCCTTGATGTACAATAATCTTCTATTGAAGACTTCTTCAGTCTTTTGGACAAAACATGAAACATTTCAGCAAAGAATCCGTCCCCAGGACCTGACTCAACCTTTTTAGATTTATCTACCTGGATTAATGAGCAACATCAGGACGGATGCACAATACTGTACTTGCACAACTCAAAGTTCTAGAAATGCACGTTTAATTACCATTAACCAGACTGTTGCATGAAATTACTTCAGTAAAGTCCCAACTAGAAGTTACAATGAGATTTAGTTTTTTTTTTTTTTTTTTATATTCAATGAAGTTGAAACTCCAAGTCAAGATGTTTTGTCTTTTCAAATTCACCTTTCACATCACTTGAACAAATGTAACTATTAGGCAATGATCATATTAAATAATTTTTCTGTTTTTTCCACCTATTTTTATTTATCTCATTGTTGGGGAAACGGCATTTTGGTTGGTAATAGACAAATAAATGCTTAATATTACAAAACAGAAATACACATTGGTTTTTATGTTGCTAGCAAAAAAAAAATCTAGATTTATTTATTTAATTACTAAAAACGCATACCGGTACTCTGCAATTAAAAAAAAACTATTTAAAATAAGAAAATGTGTTTAGTGTTTATAAGAAATAGACTGAAAGAATAAACTTGTCATTTAGTTTTTTTGTTTGGGGTGGGGCGTTTCCTTATTTTTCCAGGCACTAAGGAGATAGTGGCCGGTGTGGACGAGGAGACTGGAGACGTTTTTCTGTCTTTGGAGGCCTGTGAGATTTGTGAGACGTCTAAGTTTGTGTGGTCGAAGAACTACAAACCCATCGGTGACTGCCCCAGGGCCACCGTCACAGCAAAGGGCAAAACGTAAGCTCGCTTGTTGAGACGACCCTCAGGTTTTATTGAATCACTGCAGCAACAGCCATCTTTAAAACATCTTACTACAGTCACTTGGTAACCCCACCAGTTTGCATCATTTTTATGACTTTTGCTTTATTTTTTTACTGAATTTATAACTGTGACATGTTTCTGAATCAAATGTTTATTTCTAAAAATTATCAATACAGTATAAAAATATTTGCCATTTAAAAACTTAAAAATAAATGCAGGGGATAAGGTTATTTAAGAAATGTTTAACATTTGACCTTTTTTTCTATAGCTTGAGTATCTTATAACAGTGTGCATTGAGGATATTTCATATAGTGAAAGGTAAAAAGGAAGCTTCATCCTGAGATGATGATTTTTTTTAAACCCTTGTTCAGTTTGTTTCTTCTGCACCATCAGCTGGAAGCAACAGGCGATCTTTAGACCAGTGGCTCCCAAAGTTGGGGCCAGGACCTCAATGTGGGTCATGTAACACCGAGCGAGGGTCCTTAAACGATCTCCAGATATCAACTTGAATGTTAAAATGACTGCTCAAGGCATAATTTCATTGTGTTCATTCATAAAGAATACAAATACTGTAGTATACTGTAGTGGCTAAGACTGCTTGTTTTGTCATCATGCCTTGTTTTAATACAGTTATTAGTAATATTTGAAAACCTGCACCAGCAACAAAATGGGACCAAGACTGTGCCATCATCATTTTGTTAGATGGAAGCTAAAACTGTTTGGGAACCATTGATTTAGATTATATTTTTATTTACTTACTTTAAGGGGAGTGGTGGCGCAGAGGTTAGAGAAGGTGGGCCTGTGGTCGGACGATCGCTGGTTCAAGCCCCGGTACCGACAACATCAAAAATGTGGGTGGGGTAGGTGAAGCACCCACACATGCCCCCACCCTCATTCGCCCCACTCTGGGCCCTTGAGCAAGGCCCTTAACCCCCACCATCTGCTCCTCTGGGTGTCCTAGATAGCAGCTCTCTATCATAATGTCATTTGTAGGACCCCGAAGTGGCAGACCAAGGAAGAGGACACGACAACCAGGTATACAAAAATAAGTGTTCTTTATTTACAGGTGAGTCGGAGGGGTGAGCTGGAAGAGAACAGAGGAGAGGTGAGTATCCAATCTTATTGACTTGGAATCTTGAGATTAACAAAGTTGTCTTACATGTTCATTCAACCTTTATTTATACAGGCTAGCCTCGTTGAGCCACGGGGACTCATTTACAAGAGGGACCTGTTGCACTCACACCTAGGGTCAATTTAGAGTTACCAATCAACCTAACATGCATGTTTTTGGACTGTGGGAGGAAACCGGAGCACCCGGAGGAAACCCACGCATGTTGTTCCAGGGAAAGGAGCCGAAGGAGGTGAGGTACTGGTTTCAATGAAGATGAGCAGGTGAGACACGGTGGACAGAGGAACAGGTAGACCCAGTAGTTTGTTTAACCACTGATGAGAATGGACTCTGCTGCTTTTGTAGGTGCACCCTGGAGTGCTAGACGAGGCCTGTGGAAGAACTTCAGAGGAGTAGGACATGGAGGTCCTGGAGAGGAGAATTGTCAATCAGAATTGACTGTAAGGAAACAGGTTAATGACTAGACACTAGTTTACCCATAGGCAGAAGTTGTCCCAGCACTGAAGAGGTGTCTGGCCGTAGCTTTAGTAGGCAGCCAGGATCAGTCCTCCTCAGGTAGCAGCAGGTGGATCTCATAAGGGTAATTAGAGGTGAGCTGTGGAGAGAGTGAGTGAAGACAGGCCAGGGAGAAACCAGGGATCCTACAGAGCCCCCCACTCAAGAACTGCCTCTTGGCAGTCTCAACCTCTTTTCCGGGTGGTCCCTAAAAAGTCAGAGATGAGAGTGGGATCCAGGATCCGTGATCTGGGAACCCATGAGCGTTCCTCAGGACTGTAGCCATCCCAATCTACCAAATATTGACAACCACGGCCTCGACGTCTCACATCCAGGAGGTGTCGGACCGCGAACACAGGGTTGTTGTCAATCAGACGGGGGGTGGAGGGAGGTTGGTAGGATGTTGTGATGGATTGGTGGTCACTGGTTTCAGGAGGGAGACGTGGAATGTAAGGCGTAACTTCATGGAAGCGGGGAGTTGCAGACGCACAGCAGACCTATTTATTACCTTGACCACAGGGAAGGGTCCAGTGAACCGTGGAACCAGCTTGTGAGGAGTGTCCTTGAGGGCAATGTCATTGGTGGACAACCACACTTTCTAGCTGACCTTATAGGCGGGTGCCTCTGTCCGATGTTTGTCAGCAAACCGTCTGTTTTGTTCAACTGACCGGAAAGGGCCTGCTTGTTACACGCCAGGTCCTCCTACAATGTCTGATGTGAAGGTGGATGGAAGGGACACCTATATCCACTTCTTGTGAAGGAAACAGAGGGGGAGAGTACCCCAGTGAGGCTTCAAATGGAGACTTCCCTGTAGCCGCGGACACCTGGGAGTTATGGGCATACTCCCCCCATGGTAACTGTTGGGACCAAGAAGATGGGTTATTGAGAGTGACACACCTTAGCATGGCCTCCAGTTCCTGGTTGCACCATTCAGTCTGGCCATTCGACTGAGTGTTGTATCCTAAGGACAGGCTGGTAGAGGTGCCGATGGCTTGGCAGAAACCTCTCCCGACCTGTGAGATAAATTGGGGACCCCTGTCTGAAACAAGGTCTACAGAGATGAAGGCGAAAGACATGTACCAGGTAGGCTGTTTCCATAGCAGAGGGAAGCTTAGAAAGAGGGATGAAATGGGCCGACTTGGAAAAACGATCAATAATGGTGCATATGGTGGTGTTACCATCGGAGATAGGTAGACCGGTAACAAAATTGAGAGCGATGTGGGACCAGGGCTTGCTGGGGATGGGAAGGGGTAACAACAGCCCTGCAGGAGGTTGATTGTTGTGTTTGCTTTGTGCACAGGTAGGACAATCGCAACAAAGTTCCTGACATCCTTATCCAGGTTAGGTCACCAAAAGTGAGATTTGACGAGATGCAGCATACGGCGGATACCTGAGTGACAAGCAAACTTTTCAGAGTGAATCCAGTCAAGTACCTTACTGACGGCGGAGGGAGGAACAAATCTCTTATCCCTGGGTCCAGTACCTGGTTCTGGTACAGTCTGCTGTGCGTCCTGAATCACCTTGTTGATCTCCCACGTCATGACGCCCCCCATGCAGGATGGGGGAAGGATGTTTGCAGGGGTGTCAAGCTCTTCAGCTGTGGTGAACTTTTGTGAGAGGGCATCTGGTTTCACATTACGTGACCCTGGAATGTACAAAACAGAAAAATGAAATCTGGCAAAGAACAGTGACCACCGTGGTTGAGCGCATTGAGTCTTTTTGTGTTCTGTAGATACACCAGATTCTTATGGTCAGTGAGGACAATAAATGGTGACTCAGCTCCCTCCAACCAGTGGCACCACTCTTCTAATGCCATTTTTATGGCCAAAATCTCCCTATTCCGAACATCGTAGTTGCTCTCAGCTGGGGAGAGGCGTTGAGCGAAAAAGGCGCAGGGATGAAGCTTGTTATCCTCCACTGACCTCTGAGAGAGAACAGCCCCCACCCCAGACTCGGAGGCGTCCACTTCCACCACGAACCGTCTGTTGACATCTAGGTGAGATAGAATGGGAGCCGTGGAAAACAGAGTCTTGAGGTCAGTGAAGGCTTTATCTGCTGCTGGAGACCAACTGAACTTCCTAAGGGAGTATGTTAATCGGGTTAGAAGAGTAGCAACTTTACTATAGTTCCTAATAAAGCACCGGTAAAAATTAGAAAATCCCAGGAAGCGTTGAAGCTGCTTGCGTGTCATTGGAATGGGCCTGTCCACAAAAGTCTTTATCTTCTCTGGGTCTGACCTTACCTGTCCTCTCTCGAATATGAACCCCAGGAAGGAAACTGTAGAGACGTGAAATTCACATTTCTCTGTCTTGACATACAGATGGTTCTCTAGCAGTCGCTGTAAGACAGATTTCACGTGATGAGTATGTTGCTCCTGATTCTTGGAATAAATAAGAATGTCATCTAGGTAGACAAAGACAAGCACACCGAGGAAGTCCCGAAGCACATCATTCACCAGAGTCTGAAATATGGCAGGGGCGTTGGTTAAACCAAAAGGCATGATCAGGTATTCGAAGTGGCCCATAGGAGTCTTGAAGGCGGTTTTCCATTCATCTCCCTGGAGTATGCGTACAAGGTGGTACGCATTTCTGAGATCTAGTTTAGAAAACACAGTTGCTTCCTGAAGTTGCTCATAGACCGAGTCAATAGGTGGGAGAGGGTACTTGTTTTTGATTGTGATCTGATTGAGCCCTCAATAGTCTATACATGGCTGTAGAGACTTATCCTTCTTGGCCATGAAGAAGAAACCGGCGCCTACAGGAGATGTGGATGGACGGATGATTCCACTCTTTAATGAAACCTCAATGTACTCTTTCATTGTCACTCTTTCAGGACCAGAGATATTATACAGCCGTCTAGTGGGTAGCGGAGCTCCGGGCAACAGTTCGATGGCACAACCGTATGGCCTGTGTGGTGGTAACGACTGAGCCTTTTGTTTACTGAACACCGGAGCTAAAGAGTGGTACACTTCTGGTACCGTAGATAAATCAATTGGTTCACTGGGTGTTTGTTTAGCGGGACTTGGAGATATGGCTGAGCAGAGGCATTCGGCTGAGCATCGCACCCCCCAACTGTCAACACGACCCTCCTCCCAATTAATCTGACGGTTGTGTAACTTAAGCCATGGATAGCCCAAAATGAGTGGTGACCCTGGTGTCTCAACAATAAAAAATTCACCCATTTCTTAGTGATTTCCAGATACCACAAACCTTATTTTATTTGTTTTGTGTGAAATAGATGATATGGTTTGACCACTGAGAGCAGAAACTGAGATGGCCTGGTCCAGTTTCAGGGACTAGATCTGTAGTTTGTCCACCAAGCTCTGACTGATCAAATTTTGTTCTGCCCCAGAGTCGGCCAAGGCCTGGACAGAGAAATTCACAGTATTAACACACAGAGTAACGGGCAGTTAAAAATGATTAGCAGGAGTAGTAGCAATTGTACCCACCAGTATCTCCTGTTTAACTGGTGGGCTTAATCTTTTAACCGCAAAAAACAGGCGGATATTGTGTGTCCCTTCTTTCCACAATACAGGCAGGCTTTGTTTTGGATGCGGTATTGTTGTTTCTCCGGCGTCAGCCAAGTGCGTCCGATTTGCATCGGTTCGGGTTCGGAGGATGACGTAATCGGAAGCAGGTAAGACATTCCCAGGTGGCAAGTGCTCATGGGAGTTGTAGTTATTCTCCACCTGACATTCTTGTGCTCTGTTATCCACTTTAATTGCTAAAGCTATGATCCCCTCGAGATCTGAAGGTAATTAGTAAATAGTTGGTCTTTGATATTACTATTGAGAGAATTAAGAGATGCACTACATAGTGCCGTCTTGCCCCAACCGGATTCGGATTCGGATGCGGAAGTGAACGGAAAACTTGGCCACTGTCTCTTCCCCCTGCCGGACTGAAAATAGTCTTTTGGCGGCTTCCTCCTGCAGCAAAGGATAATCAAAAACCTTGAGAAAGTCTCTGATAAAGTCTGTAAACGAAAAGGCCTCAACAGGACATCGGCGGAGGAAGGGTTGGCCCACTGGAGCCCTGCGCCTTTCAGAGAGGCAACAATATATGACACACGTGAAGCATCAGAAGAGTAAGTTACCAGAGCACTGTTGAATGCCAGATTACACTGAAGCAGAAAACCAACACACTTTCTTGTGTCACCCTCAAATAACTCTGACAGAGGCTTCGGATGCTGTCAGGCCATTAAGTGGACATTATTACTTGTTATCATCACCATTCGTATCGGTCAGACTGTCCCTCCTGTACCTCCTAATAGGTCCAAAGTTACGTTCGTATCGTGATACCACAGCGTGATATTGTCGACATGTAGCAGTACCACATCTCCTCCAGTAGATGGCAGGGATCCCTGCTGTCGGTTCGCTGCTCATTCTGTGTCGTAGAAGAAGAAAACGGAGGGCCTATCGAAATTTAATGTCGCAGAGTAGATTTGTGATGTTGGTGTTTTTATATAACTGACTAACAGCTCCAACAAAATGGGAAAAGAAGACGAAGCGGACCGCACTCTGTTCATTAGAAACATAGACACAAGAGTGACGGAGGAGCTGCTGTTTGAGCTGTTTTTACAGGTGCCGTTCAAACGGAGGCTAATGTTAGCCACATGCTAATGCTAACGCTAAAAAAAACTGTTTTAAGGAGCTTTTTGTTACAGGTGCTGTTCACATGGGGGCTAATGTTAAGTGCAGACTAATGTAAAGCTTAAAAACTTCAGCAGCTGTTGTTTGTGCTGTTTTTACAGATGCTGTTCAAACGGATGCTAATGTTAGCCGCGGGCTAATGCTTAAACTGTTTCAGCCAAACTTGTTTTCTTTTTTTTTTAAGCCGGAAGTAGCGGTGACTGATGTTTTCTCGAGTTAAGCTGTATTCTAACATTGGTAGAAAACATACCACCGAGCGTGAAGCTGGCCAGATGTTACTCCAGTGATTTATAACACGATTTATTTGTTTGCAGGCAGGACCTCTCGTCAGAACCAAAATCCCCAAAGACTCGGAGGGGAAACCGAAAACTTTCGGATTTGCAGTTTATAAACACGAAGTGTCCGTGCCTTATGCCATGCAGCTGCTGAATGGAACTTGTCTGTTTGGGAGAAATCTCCAGGTGCAGTTCAGAACAGGTGAGCTTCAAGATGTCTAATAAAAAAATTAGAATTGTTCATCTCACAAGGTTGACCCGTTTAACCCATCCAGAGGACCTGACTCAGCCTTGTTAGATTGATCTATTTGGATTATTGAGCAGTCATCAGGACACAAGATCTGTTCACAACAAAACCACTGAGGAAACTTATTAACTTTATACTGCCTGTAAATAATGGTTTATTATATCCTAATGTTGAATAATGTGTGTTTACGTTTAACAACACATTACTCATATTGTAGGTCTTCAAATGACAGTGTGGTTTAAAAATGCACTCACTCAACATTAAATATTAATAAAAGTGTTTATTAAAAAAATACATCTAACATTTAGTTATGTATATTGATAAATGAAGTATGTCTGATAAACTGTGGCTTGGGTTTCCATATCCCTGTTATAATTTTCTGAATCAAAACATCTTTATCTTGGCTTTGTGTTTCTACTTAAATTATATTTTCAGTATCATGCTGCCACATGTTGCTGCAGAGTTGAGCAAAGAAATTTATATTAGTATTACAGGCTTCCTCACTTTACAAAATTAGCCACTATAAACAGTCAAATGAAAGATTTCTCAGTAATTCAGTCAAAAGGTAAAATCCTGGCAATGTTGTGGCAAAGATGTTTAAACGTCAAAATTTTGTGATAGTGTCACAAGAAAGACAGGAAAATAAATGAAATACAAAACAATTACACATGGCATCAAGATTCATACTAAAGTAATACTCTTCTTTATGAATAATAACCTTTAGAGACACTTGTGCTTTCACTTGACAGTATGGAAGGACTGGGTGTGGCTATTTATCATCATTAAAAATTTGTAGTGAAATATGACCTCCACACCCTTCTTTGTTTTTTACTTATCTTAAACTGTGCATCTCCAGCTTTCTGTAGCTGCTTCTTTTGGGAAAACAGGGCCAAGTTCAAAAGTGGAACTTAAAATGCTATGGATAAATTGCATATATATATAACTAAATTTAAAAAGACATTTCTAGTTAAATTTAACCTTGTATTTTTAATGAAGGTAGTGCTTACTTCTAGACTTGGTGTAAAAAGGAAAAATGCAATAAGACGTTACTGTCCTAACATAAGCATTCAATAGTTCTTTTGAACAATAAATTTTTGTGTATTTTAGAAGCCACCGTTTTTGTTTGAGGGAATAAGGCACATAAACAATTTAACAAACTCCTTGTTTTACTTCATCATAGGTAGCAGTCATAGCAGCAGTCCAGGAAACTCACAGAATTCAAGCCCTCCAAATACCCCCAACCCCCACGGTCACAGGTGAGAGGAGCTCAGAAACACACAGGAGTCTACAAGCATCAGTGGAGTTACAGAAGAGCTTAGTGTGTAGACCTCTCCAGCATCAACCATACACTCACTTTGATTTGTTTGGTGAAGGATCATATTTATCTAGTCCAGGGGTGTCAAACTCACTTACAAAAGGGGGCCAAAATTAAACACTTGGTTCAAACTAAGGGCCCTTTTCAGAACCTGCATTAACTCAAGTCAGAAACCCAACACCTTCTCTTGGTCACATGTTCCTCCACAAGAGTTTGATAGGTCTCATTTGACATTCCCTGTTGTGCTTTCCACATCATAATCAAATATTACTGAAACAATTCAAGTGATAGAAGCATTTTATGCTCAGCACATCATCTTGGGGGCCAGAGAAAATGTAAACGAGGGCCACATTTGGCCGCCGGGCCTCGAGTTTGACGTACACTGCCTGGCCAAAAACAAAAGTTGCCACCTGGATGTAAATAAGCAAACAGGTACGAGCCTCCTGTTGGATAATTACTGCATGGGTGTTTTATCTTTCAGCTGGCAACAAGTTATTTAACCTCAACTGGTGCAATGAGTTGCTTCTCATTTCTTAAACAACCATGT
>JARVGQ010000547.1:31962844-31976275 GCA_031762355.1 Hypsolebias martinsi | reverse complement strand
TAAAGCATGGTTCTGCAGAATTAGCCATTAATTTGCTTGTTGAACCAAAATGGCTACATTACATGCATTGCATGTAAGGCAATGCATTGCTTCGCAAGGCAATGCATTGCTTCGCAAGGCAGTGCACTGCCTTGTATATTGAACCAAAATGGCACCCTATGTTACTCAGTTTCTCTGTAAAGTTAACTCCCATTCATATCCTATGGGAAATTAAGAATTTTTGTTGGCAAAATATTTCGTCATGGTAACTCCAATTGCCAATAAAAGTAATAGCACACATCTCTGAGCCGGGCCGGTTGTTTTGACATAACTTTTGTGGGGGTCAACTTTGCGGTTCGGGCCGCATTAACGGAGATGGAAGAATAATAAATAAAGAAACCCTTATTGGGTGTAGAACAATAGGTGGCTTCCATGCAATTGCCTGCTTTCCTATGCATTACAATGGCAGCCCCCAATAATAATTACTGTACTGTATATGGAAAATTGATTTGTGTGGAACTTTCTTGTTTTCAAAGCTGAGTATTTTTACAGTGAATACTTTTGGAATTACTCCCATTTATTTCTGGAAGCCTGAGCTAAACTGCTGTGTTCTGCAGTTTCAGTCTGCAGTGACACAAAAACAGCACTGAATTGTCCTCGCCGACAGCCAATGACATCAAAGCATCAGTGGTTCAGTCTCTGCCAGCGGCAGACAGGAGGCAGTTTCCAGCCTGACTCCAGTTGGTGTTGGGGTCAGAAAGAATTTTCTGATCCCATCATTGAACTGATTGTCTATAACAATTATTGTGTGTCAAGTTCTGCTTTAGCTGGGGGTTGTCCATTTCCAAACGCCTGTTCATGAGCACAAAGATAGAAATGAATGACTCTGAAGATTTCAAGGTAAAAACTTTTATTCATATTTGATTCATTCATCAGTGAAATATAGTAAGAGGTTACATATCATTCTGTAACTGTATCTATTATTGGTGGTAATTTATTAAACAAAGTTTTTATTTGAGCAATGTAGGTTCAACATTTTTGATTAAAATTTGAACACTGGACAGACTCTTACCAGAGTTGTGATGGACTGTATTTTCCAGCGTAAAAGCAACGACCAAACAGATGGTCCAGGGATGAGCCTGGGCAACAAGAAGGGAGTTAGGGTGACTGGGAAATATGTGCCCCCAGCAGACCTGAGCAACAGTGCAAGAGGTCTATCAATTGTTCACTCCCCCGTCAGCACCCAGACAACATCAGATGCTCCTGCAGTTATCTCCATTGTTCCTCTACCTCAAAGGTCTCCAGAGCAGGCTGATGGTCTCAGAGCAGGTGAAAATGCAGGTGGGGAGGACTGGGGGAGAGGAACATCATCTCAGACCAGGATGCCCTTCGGTGAGATGGGTGTTCACCGCCAGACCATAGAGGAGCTGAAGACAATCCTGAAGGACAGCCCTCTGCTCCATATCCCAGAAAGAGAAGAGGGGAAACCAGGAGGTACCTATACATATCTGCACCAGAGCAGTAGCAGTGGTGGAGGACCTGACAGACGAGAGGACCATGGAAACCATCATAGGACTTTTAGGACCTTCAAACCTCAGTTTGATGCTTCCAGAAGAGAGGCCAGCTCCAGAGACAGCACATCTATTCAGCTGCCTCCCACCATAGATCCATCGAGCTCATTCAGGTCCACCACCATAACAAAAAGACAGCCTGGTGTCGGAACGTGTGGACATTCAAACAACGGCTCCTGGGGAGAGACTGCAGATTCTCACTCAGGTCAGAATTCAGCTTTATTCTCAATATGACTGAAATATTCATAAGCAGAAATAACACATTTTCAAATAGACTGTTTCAACGTTATTATTGTTTAATAATATTTAAACGTTTCAGATTGTGTGCTGCACTTTAAGTTCTCTGATTATTAATTTTTATTATGAGTACAAGTTTGATATTGATCACCAGCAAAAGACCTGCATATTTTTCAATTTCAAAATAAACCTATTATTTTTCTACACATAAAAACAATTTAGAACTATAATTACCAGCAAACACATCAAAGTATGACTTTGACTTTTCTGAAGTGGTCTAGAAGCTGCTGGATTGTCGAGTTTAAAAAACAACATTTTATTTTCTAAGGTGAAATTTTGACATTTGAAGCCATCTGTTGATTTGTAGATATTTTAAACTGTTTCCACAGATAACAAAAACAAGACGGCCGAGTTATCTGTGAACCTGAAGTTCATTGCTGCCATGGAGCAGATCAAGCAACAGATTGCTCGAGAAAACATCAACTTTGTCCGCTTTGAAGCAACTGATCTTCATGGAGTGTCACGGTCCAAGACTGTGCCTGTCCGCTTCTTCCATGTAATGAATTCTGTCCCTACATACATTTTACTTATGATTAATGTCGGAGACAAAACAAGACTAAATGGTTCACTTAGTTGCACTGGTTGGTACTTTTGTGAAATTCAAAACAAACTAAAGTATTTAACTCATTGGTCTTTTCTTCAGTGACAAAAAAGTGTTTTCTTTAGAAAAGTTTCTAAAGTGGTTATCTGTGCTTATTAAAAAAACTGCATCCACAGGAGAAAGCGGTCTATGGGGTACCCATGCCAAGAAGCTACTTGGAGCTGACCCTGAGTCCCAAGAGCACTGAAGTGGACCACGCTAGCACTGCTAACTTCAGCAGTGATGTTCTTTTGATCCCTGAGCTTCCAACCTTCAGGATCCTCCCCTGGGCTGAGCAGACAGCGCGGGTCATCTGTGATCCATGCACTGTAACAGGAAGTCCTCTTCGCACTTCACCTCGACTCATTGCCAAGCAGCTTCTCGGGCAGCTCCAAAGCTTGGGATTCTCCCTGCACTCATCCTTCACCTACGAATGCTGCGTCCTGGGAGCCCCTGACCGAATCGGACCAAAAACACTCCTGTTCCCTGCCACTACTCTTCTCAGTAACCACGACCAGCCTTTCCTCCAGCAGTTGGTGGACAGCATGTACTGCATGGGCGCAGACATCGACAGCATCGCCTCTGCAAGCGGCCCCGGCCAAATGGAAATCAACCTAAGGCCAGAGTTTGGGATCGCACCTGCTGATAGTGCTTTTACCTTCCGCACCGGCATCAAAGAAATGGCTCGTAAACACAGTTACATTGCCAGCTTTTTCACTGATGATGGTCTTTACAATGCTGGAGTGCTCTCCCATAGCCTGTGGGATGCTAATGGGCGACGTAGCCTCTTTCAGAGTGGGGAAAAGGCAGACGAGCTGTCTGAGATTGGGAGGAAGTGGCTGGCTGGTCTCCTCACCCACTCTGCTGCCCTGAGCTGCCTCATGTCGCCTGGCCTCGGCTGCCGGAGCCACATTGCCAAGACTATCAAAGACCCCAAGCAGATGCTGTACGCCACCTGCGGCAGCAACAATAACAGCAGCTCTTTTAACATCAAGTGTCATGGTGGGAGGGAGACACACATTGACAACAAGCTTGGCTCAGCCATGGCAAACCCTTACATCGTGCTGGCTGCCACCGTGGCCGCAGGACTGGATGGAATCAGGAGGAACCTGAACATTGAGAGTCTTCTGAACAAAGCTCCTGGCCAACAGAAAGAGATCACCATTCCTGTGAAGCTTGACGATGCTCTGGAGGCGTTGGGGGAGGACCACGTCATCTGCTGTGCTCTTGGAGAGCCTTTTGTTCAGTATTTTATTGCCATGAAGAAGTTCGAGATTGAGACCCAGGAGCTGGATGACGAAAGAAACAAGTGCTTTGAGTATTTCATTTGAAGGTGCATTTTGTTTGAGTTTCATCATTTTGGAGGTGAAATGGGCTTTATTGACAAATAAACATGACAGAAAGATGCTTCATTTTAAGCTTTTATTAAAAAAAGCAGATATATTCTTGTAAGTCATTTCAAAATAAACAAGTATTCTTCAAACTGCTAAGTTGTGCAGTGTTTTATCGTTGTGTGTTCATTCCTTCTTACTGTCAACATGAACAATCTTGTTACTCTCATAAGTTTGAACAAAACAATTAGAACTTATCAACCAGAAAAGAATAAAATATAGAGGTATTATTGTGTATTAGAAGATATACATTATGGTTAACTTGAGCTTTTTTGCATGAAAGTTTATATATTTCTTGGGTAATTAGAATAATGATCTTCTGAAGTCGCTCCTTTGGCTACAGTTTAACAGCTTTATGTTTATCCAACATAACATTCGTTTTTGTCAGTTAAACTTGTAATTTGACCACAAGAACAACAAAAATTTAATTCTTCATATGATTTTGTGGTTTTGGCAAACAAAATACTTTTATATTCAAGCTGTCCAAAGACACTGTGTTCTTGTAAAAAAGTTCTTAATTTAAAGTAGTTACATTTCCTTTAGAGACTATAATCAGAAAGGGGCACTTTGACTCTATATATTATTTCCAAACATAAATAGTTGAGGACAGTGCTGAAAAGTCCTACGGATACATCTTACTAATTTGTAAGAAGCAGCTGAAACATCAACAGTACAACTTTGGTGTAAAGATAATTTTCAAGTGCTGGATCTTTTGACGGAGATACAAACAAAATAGAAGATATTTGGGTTTTTTTTTTTTTCTTTTCTAAACTGTTCTTATACAAATTGAAATATGAACTTCATTCATCGTATTAAAACTTGTAACAGAAATTATCTGAAATGGCATTTAATGTCAGTTATTTATTATTTTAAATATTAGTCAAGAACAAATTTTTCACACAATAATGGAAGGTCACAGGAAACCTTTAGAGTTTTGTTGGACTTTGGTGTAAGAAACTCAGAAGATGCTGAGTACAAGTGGGGTCAGTCTCACATATAGAATATTTTTTTCTCATTTATACATTTTAGGCATCTAAACATTTTAAAGTCCCACAGCTTGTACACTCTCAACTTGTGACAAACACATCCATGCAGCTGTTTCTGCTAACGCTGCTTCCAGTCAGGCCAGAAGGATTCTGTTAGAAATTCAGCCCGATTTAGAAATACTAAAAACAACAATGCTTTTCTTAAAAAAGATTCTAAACAGACATACAGTATCTTTATAATGTTTAAACTATTTAAATTATGTTCCGGTCCCATTGAATGTCTTCACTTTGGACTGTATTAATAAGCTAATATGGTTCAGCTCAGACCAGTACCACTGCCATCATCAAAACAATTAATCTTCAAAGTTTTGATTCGTGTAAATGTTAATGTTTCAATCTTTACATCACCACAAATTTCACTTTACATTGTTATTTTCAAAATATTACAAAGTTTATATGAATATAAAAAGGATGAAGGGTCTCTGCCTCATCTTGTTGCTGAGAACTGAAGCCATGAGGATCTGCTTCATGGGAACTCCTGTTGTTCATGTATTTATAGAACATACAGTGATGTTTTTAGGCATGAAAAAACTAATCAACCCCAAATAAATTTACAGTATCAGGAAAAAATAATATTTGAAGCTACAAGAACAATGTAAGAACTTTGGTAATCAACAAAAATCACCACATGTAAAACAATTATTATGATGTATTTTTATTTAGGCCCATTTATTCATATGGACTTAAACTTGTACTGCAGCCAGCCTACAGGGGGCACTCATCCAATCTAGCTTCAACTTCAGCTTTATGACTATGACTCTTGACATGCATGATGACCAGGACTGTCGGCTGGCCAAGCAGAAGTGCCACTGCTGCTGTGATATGTGTTTGGAAACAACAGAAGAGTTTTCTGTAAATAACTGAGTTGTATGGCGTCATCGTGCTGTGATCTTCAGCTCTCACTGGAGCAGTTCACAGCTGAGTGTGAAGCGGCTGGGATGAGAATCCACACCTCCAAATCTGAGGCCATCGTCCTCAACCAGAAAAGAGTGGATCGCTCTCTTCAGGTCGAGGGTGAGGTTCTGCCTCAAACTGTCTAAATAAAGGTTGAATGAATGAAAAAGTGGAGGAGTTCAAGTATCTCGGGGTTTGGTTCATGAGTGAGAGAAGAATGGGACTGAGACTGACCGACAGATTGGTGCAGCATCTGCAGTATTGCAGACTGTGTGCTGGTCTGTTGTGGTGAACCAGGAGCTGAGCTGTAAGGCAAAGCTCTCTGTTTAATGGTCCATCTATGTTCCTAACCTCACCTATGGTCACGAGAGCTCTGGATAGTGACCAAAAGAATGAGATCGTGGATACAGGTAGTTGAAATGAGTTTCCTCTGCAG
The DNA here is from genome assembly GCA_031762355.1 of Hypsolebias martinsi. Taxonomy (NCBI): domain Eukaryota; kingdom Metazoa; phylum Chordata; class Actinopteri; order Cyprinodontiformes; family Rivulidae; genus Hypsolebias; species Hypsolebias martinsi. The sequence goes on along the minus strand of JARVGQ010000547.1, from coordinate 31,970,081 downwards.
GGTAGCTGGACTCTCCCTTAGAAATAGGCTGAGAAGTTCAGTTATCAGGAGAGACTCAGAGCAGAACCGCTGACCACATCGAGAGGAGCCAGTTGAGGTGGTTCAGGCATCTGGTAAGGATGCTTCCAGGACACCTCCCTAGGGACGCACTCCGGGTATGTCCAACTGGGAAGAGACCCTGGGGAAGACCCAGGACTGACTTCAGAACAAGCAGAAAATAAAGGATGTATGTATGTATGTATGTATGTATGTATGGATGGAACTGTGCGTTGTAAAAGTGATGGTGGTCTAAAAGTGTATGAAATAGCATTTGCATAAACCACAATGGAAATTTTGAAATTAGAGGTTTTTCAAAATGGGCAGCATGGTGGCACAACTGGTAGAATTGCTGCTTCTCAGTGAGGAAGTTACCCTGTTCAAATCCCAGTCCAGGGGCCTTCCTGGGTGGAGTTTGCATGTTCTGTCCGTGCATGCATGGCTTTTCTCCAGGTACTCCAGTTTCCTTCCACAGACCAAAAGCATGCATGTTAGACTGATTGATAACTAAATTGTTTCTAGGTGTGAGAGAGAGAGTGATTGGTTGTTTGTCTCGTTTGTCTCTATGTGTCCCTGTGATGGACTGGAGACCTGTCCAGGGTGTTCCCCGCCTCTCACACAGTGACTGCTGGATATGAGCACCAGTGACCCCCGTGACCCGAAAAGTAAGAAGCTGGTAAAGATAATGGATGGAAAAATGGATGGATGGATGGATGGATGGATGGATGGATGGATGGATGGATGGATGGATGAATGAATGGAAAGTTGTGGAAGTTTATGGTGAAAACCAACCTTTTTTACATTTAAAAGTCCAATTTCCAAGTATGTTACATACTGAATGTAGTTTACAGCCAAATTAAGAAGATTGGCACCACTCCCCAATATTAATGACTAATTTGTTAAATTGTCTAAAATATGGTAATTGCCCCATGTTTCCATTATTTGTATTTTCTCTGTCCTCTAGACTCATTGCAAGAAAAAAGTGACCTAAATTGTAACTTTGTCTCCTCCACCTGTTCCTTTGGTAAAAAGTGTCAGAAGGAGTCTGAATGTGGAGCTTACTGTCAGGAGAGCTGGCCAAATTGAGAGTTCCCGCCATCGTCAGGGCCTTGGGATCGGTCATCTTCAGACAGTTGGCCATGTTGTGATCAGTGGGGCAGTTGACTTTCAGAGCAACCTGAGGAGCAGGTTCCAAAACGTTTTTGTAACTCGTAATTTAAAGTACATGTTGGGAATAATGCCTGAAAACATGCTAGAGAAGTACCTCCTCAGCAAATCTGCGGGGGTTTTTGTTGACTGCCCAGGGGCAAGTGGCAACCCCACTCTGGGAGATGGCTCTCTTGAAAAGCCCTTTGTTGTGAGGAGTAAGGGTCTGAAAGTTTATACAGAAAGACTTTTTAAAATGTTGTTGCAATCAGGTAGAAGAACAGGACTAAAACTGAAGGAAAAAGCAGACAAAGTCCAAAAAAAGACTTTGAAAGTCTGGAGTACTATTGCTCAGGAAAATACATTTGCTCAGTACCGGATGTTGAGCTGGAAGCTTCGTACCTGTAAACTAACACTGGCTCCTCCTGCAGACTCTCCAAAGATGGTGATCATGTCTGGATTGCCTCCAAACGATCGAATGTTCCTGTGCACCCAGGCAATGGCAGCCTGCTGGTCCCACAGACCATAATTTCCTAAAAAAGATCCAACACAGTTAGATTAACAATAAGTAATCTAACAATTTATCAGCAGATACCTACCAGGCATGTCAGAGTCTCCGGTGCTCAGGAAGCCCAGGCTTCCTACACGGTATCCCAGCGTCACCACAATAAGATTTCCCCTGTCTGCAATTTCCTGCCCACTGTACAAATAGTTATCCAAGAAGTTAGCGCCCATTGAACCTCCAAGCAGGAAGGCTCCTCCGTAGATCCAGACCATGACAGGCAGATTAGTGGATACTGGGGGGATAAAGAAAACATTGTGGTCACAATGTCATTTTATTGACATCCTGTAACTACCGGTAAGTCCTTACCTTTGCCGCCAGTGTGAGGAACCCAGACATTAAGGTAAAGACAGTCCTCACTGCCCCGGACATCATTCATAAGGAGGTTGAGCTGGAGGCATCTGTTCCTGTACTCCTTGGCTTTCAGAACACCTGATCAGAGACACAAACCCATGAAAAAAGGGGGAGTCTCCAAAGTGGGTTCCTAATTTCCTTGAAGGAATCGCAAAGGCATGCAATCTTTTTGCCTGAGTTTTGGAAAGGTTTAAGACTAATTTTAACTCAAAATATTTACAGAGTTACCACAAAAAAAGTTCAGTCATGCCATCTGGACAGTTTCTTTTGGAAGAAACGTTTCATCTTTCGTCAGAAAGACTTTGTCAGTCTGAGGCATGCCACCAAGATATATTGTAAATAGCACCTCCTTGATGTGTTTCAAGTCAGCCTGATGTAGTATTCCCAGAAACTGGCTTTACACATGCAAAAAGGGGACCATCTGTCCAAAATAATCGATCATCAGTGCATATGAATGATCTGGGAACATAGGATCTATGGGGGCCGAGATAGAGTAGAGAAAGAGCAGTCAACTCGGGACCCGAAAGTCCCAGGTTCGATCCCCAGTCATTGCACATCTTGTGGTGTCTCTGAGCAGCACACCCTGTCCCCGAATTGCTCCCTGGCACCTTCAATAGCTGCCCACTGCACCGCCTGGTGGTGGATGGGTTAAATGCCTAGAGCCAATTTCGCCATTGTATGGGAACATACAATGATGACAACACATAACACATTATTATTATTATTATCTCTTCTAGGCCATATCCCTCTCAGTCGACCAAACACTGGAATCCCTGACCCCGGCGTCTTAAATCTAGAATGCGCCTGACCGTAAATGCTGGATGGTTATCGATAAGCCAGTGGGCGTATGGAGGTCGGCAGGAGGCCACAAGGGACTATCAGAGATGTGTTGAATTTGTGAGACATGAAAAGTAGAGTGGATGCGCATGGAGGTGGACAGTTTCAGTCTCACAGCAGAAGGACTTATGAGCATGACAGTAGGAAAGGGACCAATGAAACGTGGAGTTTTCTGGGGGTGTCTTTAAGTTGGATGTCTCTGGTGGAGAGCTATACCTTCTGACCTTAGGGAACGATGATGGTCATGAGCATCGTGAACACATTGCAAACGTTTAAAATTCAGTGAGGCTGCAGTGGAAAATTGGCCTAATTTTTTCACAATTTTGAGTATCCAACAAAGCACAGCAGCTCCATGACTGTCTTTATACTGAAGAAGGTTTTCCAAATTTGTCCCCACCACTAGGTCAAGTAGTTTGTAGAGGGGTGTGTTCATAAGGCTTCTAGTTTATGCACATTTGTATTTATACGTGGAACATTAAATCTTTCAAACAATAACATTCCCAAGAAGACTGTAAAGTATTTTAACTCTTATTGTACCACATCGTAAAATGAGTAGATACTTGGGAATGTTTTTCTTTTGCAAAGACCAACATCCATGCCAAAGAAAAGTATGCCCTGGCAGAGAGAAAACTTTTGCTAAATTGTCTGAAACTCTAGATTTTGAGATCAATCTGTTGGTCCATTCTTATTTACAATAAACACATTAGGGATTAGTGTAGTAAAACTCAAGCAGGAGTTACCGATCAGTTCATTGTCCAAGTAAGAGCGGAATTTAAGGGTTGGGCATAAAAGCATGCATTCCCTTTTAGTAAACACCCCAAACTATACAATGGCATTGTGAATTAAATACGCTTTTTCAAAGTAAACAGTTCAGTTGTTAAAGAAGTGAGAGTCCATGTCAGTTTACCCACCGTCCCAGCCAGGGTGACGCTTTGGCTTCTCGAACCTTCCGGGGACGTCAGCAAAGGGAATGCCTCTAAAAATGTCCATGTGGTGGCGGAATCCCAGGCGAATGTTTTGACCCTCCACCATCCCTCCCTCGGTGTAAACGACGCCGAGCTACAAAAATAAAAGACAAAAATCCTCATCTTTGCATGCCACGTGCATGATTATACTGTGAGCTCTTCCTGACACTGATACATGAACATGTCCTGCATAATTAATGACACAAGATTTACAAAAACATTACATTTAGTTAAGAAAAGTAGCTAAACTGTAAGCAAAAACAGGGTCTTTCCCACAATATTTAATAGAAATTAGAAGATACCAATTGTCGTTCGGTAATTTGGAGTTGGTTTTTGTCACGATCTGTGGCTTTGCTGTTTGTTTTTGTTGATTCGGTTCATTTTGTCAACTTGTTCCTTGTGTCATCGTTTGGATATGTCCTATTTATTTTGTTGTCGTTTCACAGTCTCCCTACGCTGTCGCCCGGTCACTGCTCGCCTGCTTCCCACGTTCTTCAGTCTCAGCTGCATCCGCTTGAAATCAAACGCCTGGTACTCACCTTCTCATCAGTCTGTCATAGTGTTAGTTACCCGCCTGTTTCCTGCATACTCCTCACTGCTTTAGTCTCCTTTTTTGTTTCTGCCATCAGACGTCTATTTTTGTTATTAAAGTCCATTTTTATTCTTCCACCCATACTTTCCTGTCCATCCAAACCCACTTTCTGACAGAGATCAACTTACGGAGGCGGCAGCGGCTGTCTCCAGCAGCACGGCGGCAGCAGCCAATATCACAAACATCGCCATCAGGGTTAAACAGTGAGAACCAGCCTGATCACCACCAGCCACGCTTTTATATTGCAGACCACACCCCTGAACAACATCTGACAAAACATGCAGCTCAGGAGCTGCTTTTCTCACTGTTACATAATAATTGAAGTTTTTAAGCTTTCTCAAATAAGTATTCATAGATTTTGAGCTCAGCTGATGATACAATCAGCATCTTTTGCAGTTTTAATTTTTAAGGGAAGGTCAGTCTGCAGTGATTACAATATAAAAAGTGAGTTAATAGCTCTAGCACATTAAACAAAATACTAAATGGCTTGAGGATTTATTACAAATGGGCTGACAGACTGAACCTCGCTGGGCTGCAACAGTTTGTGCCGTGTGAGGCGTAAAGGTGTAAAAAAATACACAGATAGATTCGCATTGAACTGGTACTTTGGACACATCTGCGTGCAAAAGTAACTGTAAAAAAAACTGCAAAAGTTGCACAACCTTCCAATAAATGATGTGCAATGTTTGTTTTTGTCACCAATTGTCACAAAAAGTCTCAATTTGATGATTAATTTTTTTTTAATTTTCCAAATATCATAATTTGGTTTCTTTAATTTTTCACTAATGAAAACTAAATGGAAAAGGGTTTGAGATGCCTGCAGCAACTTCTGATGTTTCCAAACCATTTGGAACATTTTGGAAAAACCCTTTTGCAAAAGCATTTTTTTTTTTTTTGGCTGACAGTCAAAACCCAGTGAGATACCAGTTAATTAACTCTTTTAAATTAATCTAAACGTTTTTGGTCAGTGTATTGTCAGTATTAATCAGTCTGATAGTGGTCACGTATTTGCATGACATTTTACATAAAAGCTACTAAAAGTAGCATTTTCTGTTGTAGATATAGACGTAAATATGGTAAATTTTCATATTTTATTCGATTAAAGCCACAAAGACCCGCATGCGGCCCCACACATTTTAAATTGATTTTTCAGAAGAAGTACATATAATGAATAAAAATATAATATCAACATTTCTGTTTTTGCTCCCATTTTTCATGAGCTGAACTCAAAGATCGAAGACTTTTTCTACGTACACAAAAATCCTTTATCTCTCAGATACTGTTCACAGATTAGTGTAACTGTGTTAGTGAGCACTTCTTCTTTGCAGAGATAATCTATCCACCTCGCAGGTGTGGTGTATCAAGATGCTGATTAGACAGCATTATTACTGCACAGGTTCAAGGTTCAAGGTTCTTTATGATCATTACAATAAATAATACCGGTTATTAAACATCAGCCTGAACATGGGTCTGTTGTGAGCAAATGGGTATGAATACAGCCGCATAAAGGCAAGAAATCAGCAGCATGGATAATCAGCAGCACAGATCGTGTGACATAACAATTAAAGAGGCATCACAGTGATTATTCTGGTGAGGGATTCATGGTGAGATTTCTTGATCAGACTGGTAGTGTTGCCTCAGCTGATGTTGTCATTCAGCTGCACATCCAAGGAGTTGTAACTGGAGACCCACTGCACTTCCTCTTATGTTAGTGTGTTTGATCCTTCTGAAATCCAGAATCATCTCCTTCGTCGTCTTCACATTGATGTGAAGGTTGTTCTTGCTGCACCAGCTCTCCAGTTGTTCCACCTCCTGCCTGTAGCTGGACTCTTCGTTGTTTGTGATGCATCAAACCACCACTGTATCATCTGCAAACATTGCAACATGACAGCCTGGATGAGCAGGTGCTCAGTCGTATGCGAGCAGAGTGAACAGAAGGGGACTCACTACACAGCCCTGAGTGGAGCCAGTGCTGAGGGTTATGGTGGAGGAGAAGCTGTGGATCCTCACACACTGTGGCATGTTGGTTAAGAAATCCAGGACCCAGTTGCATAGGGAGGGGCTTAGTCCTAGTGTGAGTAATTTATCTATCAGGGTTTGGGGGGATCATGTAGTTGAAGGCAGATGTGAAGCCTGCAAAGAGCAAATGGACACAGGAGTCCTTCTGCTCCAGGTGGGTGAGAGCAGTGTGGACCACAGAGGAGATGGCGTCTTCTGTTGATCGGTTCTTTTATATGCATACTCATGTGGGTCCTCGCTGATATCGATGGTAGATTTGATTAGGGCTATGACCAGTCTTTCAAAGAATTTAGCGACTATCGGGGTGAGAGCCACTGGCCGGTAGTCGTTCAGTCCAGTCACTGCAGAGCTCTTAGGAACTGGAATGATGGCTGTCTTCAGGCAGGTGGGAACAGTTGCCAGGATGAGGGCGGAGTTGGATATCTGTCAGCACCTCGCAGAGCTGAAAGGCACATTCTCTCCAGGATGCAGGATGTTGTCTGGGCCAATGGCTTTGTGAGGATTAATCCTCCTGAAGGTCCTCCTTACTTCAGATAGTGAGGTGAGTCTGGTGCTGGGTGGTCTAGTTAGGCCTGCAAAGTGGATACCGAACCTGTTAAGAGCATCAGGCAGTGATGGGTCCCTAGGGCATTGTGCACCTCTACGTTTATACAGGTAGTCCTCGAGTTACGGCGGTCTCTACCTACGGCGCTCCGGACTTACGAACGGCACCCGATGACGTCATCC
>JARVGQ010000547.1:31810720-31825999 GCA_031762355.1 Hypsolebias martinsi | reverse complement strand
TCACTCCAGAGGGCGCCCTCTGGAGTGAGGGTGAAAAGTTTCTACTAAAAAGAAACTGTCCAGATGACCTGATTGAGAGTTATCAGAAGCATCCAAACAGTTTTATGTAAGTAAAGATTATCCAACAGGTGAATATACAGTTTAAATGTTTTCCAACTAAATACAAAAAAAAAAAAAAAAAAAATATCACCATACTGTGCAAAAAACGTATTTGCTAAAACCTTTATTTAAAGAAAATCAATGTAAAAGCACAAGCTTAACCAGCTTATGGTAGGTAGCAAGCAGTGTAACTACACACCAAAGAGTGAACGAAGAGCGATGCTGTGGTTTAAGCTCACCTTAGCCTCTGGTAACAGCTGAGGCGTATCCAGTGACTCTGCTGTTGTTGGCTGACCTCAGACTGGCTCTCACTCCGCCTTTTCTTCCTTCACAGTGATCGTCTGGCATTGCTGCAGGTCAGGGCGATCTTACAGCAGCTGGGACTCGACAGCACCTGTGATGACAGTATTATTGTCAAGGAGGTGTGTGGCACAGTGTCCCGCCGTGCCGCACAGATCTGCGGAGCCGGCATGGCGGCTGTTGTGGACAAGATCCGTGAGAACAGAGGACTGGACCATTTGAATGTCACCGTGGGCGTTGACGGCACCCTCTATAAGCTGCACCCACAGTAAGATCCAGGACTGAATCGTACCAAAAGCATGCCTGTGGGAAGAGATTTATTAAAAAATTATAAAATGTCCTGTATATGATCAGACTGAGGGGCTGTCCATTCTTTCATTGAAGGCCTCTCAATCTGTTAAAAAAAGAAAGTGGCCTTAGATGAGTAAACTACAGCTGCAGAGACCATTACTTCTTAGGCAAGGGAAAGATGATCTAAATGATGAACTGCTGTCTGTAGCCACACACGCAGGATTTTGTTTTCATATTGTGCCAAATTTGAAATTGTTTGAATATGGCCCCAAAAATGAGACTAAAATGTCTGGTTCTTTTGTACATTGATGTAAGTGAAAACAAACTATCTATTATAATAATTCTTTGCTAATTATGTTTGTTGTAAAACATAAATCACAGCCATAGTTGTTGTCTACACTGGAAAGGAACATTTTTGTCAAAGCTCTGATTTGAGTGGTAAACTACCAGATGAACAGTTTCTTATTGCGGTCTTTCCCCAGCTTCTCTCGGATCTTCCTGCAGACAGTGAAAGAACTTGCTCCTAAATGTGACGTCAACTTCCTCCTGTCTGAGGATGGCAGTGGTAAAGGAGCAGCTCTCATCACGGCCGTGGGCTGCCGCCAGAGGGAGCTGGAAGCCCAACATCACTGAGGAGCTCCTCCTGTTCAACTACCTGCTGCTCCACCACGACCTCCACCCACTGCACAGCCCAAATCCATCTCACCTTGGCAGCCGTGACTCCACCTCTGCCCCAACCAGAGACCTGCTGCATGCACAGAGCTAAAACTGAAGATCCAAATATGTATTTATACTGCCAGTGTTTATTATTTCTGTTTGTACATTTTCTTGATAGTTTAGATAATAATTGATTAATCTAAACTCCTTAGGTGTGCAATATTTGTGTACTGCTAATTTTATTTTTTTTATGGAGGCAAATAAATAACGGTTTATATTGCTAAGCCACTTTTAATCCCAGAGGTTATAAGCATTTTGCACCATACACTAATGTCTGCACTTTTTATATGAGCGCTACAACAGTGGCATTTTAGCATAATTAACAAATGAAGGATATCATTCTAACTGAAGGATGAAACTTGTTTTTACAACTCGATAAGGGCTCGCTCAAATCGAGTTGATTAGAAGAGTCACGGCTGTTAAAACCATTGTCAACACACACACACGATGTGCTAGGCTACTAATCCTTGTTTGAATATTTGTCTCTGTTGCTCGCTTTTTCACGTACTGTATTCCTGTTGCAGCATACCATTTGTTCCTTAAGGGTGGAAAAGGTAGAAAAATTAGCGTATCTTATTAGTATTTGTGATTTAATTCACTTTGGTGTTGTGATGAATCCCAATTCTATTCCTTGTATGTGCAAAGAATAAATATTTATTGGGTCCTAAGAACAGAGTGGATACATGTGTGTTTGTGTGCAACTGTGGTTGAGTGTCCTAGCGTTCATTGTCCAAAGCTCTGTGAAGACTGCATGTCATTTTTTTAATCTCAGTATAACTTTGTGATCTGATCATCTCATCAACTTATAGGCCATTAAATTATATTTTGCTGTGGATCTGCCTCTTTTTTCAACCCAAAGTACCTAGGCAGTACTTAGCGGAATGTCTAAATCTGAACTATAGCAGACAGAACATTACTGTATTAAGCAAAAACATTTTAATCTCTGAAAACGAGAAGCTACAGACTTCTCTTGTTAATATACATATTTATTAAATTTAATTTTTGTATTCTTTTTACATATGGGAGCAACTGGATTATTTTCAAAATGGATCAGTAAAATTTGGTGTGGTAGTAGCAGACAGTCATACACAACACATGAAACAATGGCAGTTTGTGCATCACATGAGGTTAAGAAGAATGTTTTTTTTCCCCCCAAGCTTTTATCAAAGTGGCTAAAACTGATTTCTCAACATGGTGGTCAGTCTAAAAGGCCAGCAAACAAGATAGCTGAAATACAAAGCATTTATTTTAAACTGTAATTATAGATGTTGTGGAAAAATTTGATATAAATGTACCAACAAAATCCTCTTTCAGTGGCGTGTGCGCTTCAGATTGAAACATCAGCAACAGAAACAAAATATAAGAGCAGCATTTACATTTTAATATTTATTTTGCTTGTTACAGCTCATGAATTAATGTATTCTGTTTGAGCTGTCTAAATGACTCTCAGACACAAAAGAATAGAAGGCTTGTGCACAATAAGCCGTGTGTTTGCGTTTCTTTGAAGGTCTCTGTGTGTGTGTGTGTGTGGGTGGTGTTTGCATCTTGCTTCAGCTGTGGGTGATGTTTGCATCTTGCTTCAGCTGTGGGTGGTGTTTGCATCTTGTTTCAGCTGTGGGTGGTGTTTGCATCGTGTTTCAGCTGTGGGTGGTGTTTGCATCTTGCTTCAGCTGTGGGTGGCGTTTGCATCTTGTTTCAGCTGTGGGTGGCGTTTGCATCTTGTTTCAGCTGTGGGTGGTGTTTGCATCTTGTTTCAGCTGTTTGCATCTTGTTTCAGCTGTGGGTGGTGTTTGCATCTTGTTTCAGCTGTTGGGTGGTGTTTGCATCTTGTTTCAGCTGTGGGTGGTGTTTGCATCTTGTTTCAGCTGTGGGTGGTGTTTGCATCTTGTTTCAGCTGTTTGCATCTTGTTTCAGCTGTTGGGTGGTGTTTGCATCTTGTTTCAGCTGTGGGTGGTGTCGGCTTGTGAAAAACCGCATTTGCCCTACTTCATTAGGAATTAGAGCGAAGTGCTGCAGAGGAGATTTGGGTGGCGTTGCATGGGAGAGACAACTCCACATCGCTGCGTGCGTGTCTGTGTGTGCACGAGTGTTCGTCGGAGCGCTCAGCAGGCTGGTGCTTCACAAGAGGGCTTCCTGCTACATCCATCAGACCAACAGCCCAACTGTCACTGCACATGTCACAGGTAAGTGCTGGCGATGAACGTGCATGCGGTGACATGTGATGAAGGTGAGTGTGGCGCTAACTCGCTCCGGACACAACACGCAGCCCGTTAGCTGCTGTCATGCTCCTTTTATTACTTGTATCTTTGGCTATTTTAGCTAGCTCGTTTAGCATTCTTTGCGCGTGGGGGCGAGCTCGCTGGGTGACGCTAGGCGCTGTGCCAGTCGTTATTTCTGTATAAAACACGTTAATCCGTGTTTCAATGGAAAGCCAGCCTTAATTCGCAGTATTAGTGGTCATATTTTGTTCATTTTTCCGCGCCATACCTCAACGGGCTAACGTCAACAGCTAACGCTAGCTAACGTTAGCCTGCTACTGTTAACCTGTTTGCTCATTGCGCAAACGTTGGTTCGTAAAAAGAAAAAAGGCATGTAATAAACCTTCACAGACTTCATTAACGAAATGGATTAATTTGTTAGCGCCTACTACCTGAGTCCTGGCGCCCTCCTTCACACAGCTAAAAGTAAAAATGTCTATTGTTGAGCGTTACCGGCCACCTACTGCGTAGAACAGCCAAGTGAACTGACCCAGAGCCACTGACTGGCTGGACTCGTGCACAAAGCGCGTGCTGTCACTTGGAACAGGTGTTGGTGCACGCGACTCATCTGATGATTAACCTGCTCAGCTTTTCACCTCTCCAATGAACTGCTGCTGCTTTGAAATGAAATAAATCCTAGAAACAAACAAAATGACGTCAGTCAAAGCTGCTCGAGCCAGATGTTGCAGGATGACAACACAAACTGTTACAGAGGAAGCAGCGGTGTCTGGCATGTGGACAAAATTGATTTATTGACATTAGTATGTGCTGACATGTCAACAAGTGATTGGTGTGCTGAGTTATTTTCTGTCCTGTTTTCACAGGTGCTGTGAAGCTGGTGAAGACGTCACCAGTGACGTCAGAGCAACAGGCAGCTCTGACAGACTGAGCCACGCAGCTGCTTTCTGGCTCATGCACTGTACCTGTTTCTCTGCCAGTCCACCTTATACCTCAAGCTGACGCAAAACCCCAGGCACCTTGCTCCCCTCCCCCACCCCCACTCCCACCCCATCCCCAGCGAGTCGCCTCCTCCTGCCATGGTTTCCGGCACAGAAACCGTGCACTACATCCACCTGCACAATTCCAGCCAGTCAGTTCTTGAAGCCCTGCGCACCCAACGGCGCGAAGGCCTCTTCTGTGATGTAACCGTGCGGATCCACGATGCCTCGCTGCGTGCCCACGCCTGCGTCCTGGCGGCTGGCAGCCCTTTCTTCCAGGACAAACTGCTGCTGGGTCACTCTGAAATATCTGTGCCGCCGCTGGTGCCTGCTGAAACTGTGAAGCAGCTTGTGGACTTCATGTACAGCGGCTCACTGGTCGTGCTGCAGTCACAGGCCCTCTGCATCCTCACAGCTGCCAGCATCTTGCAGATCAAGACGGTCATTGATGAGTGTACCCAGATCATCTCTCAGAGGAAGGCAGCGGCAGGGGCAGCAAGTGCAGCTGCTGCAGCAGCTGCAGCAGCAGCTGCAGGGGCCGGAGCAGGAGGGGGGATGCTTGGAGGGGTTCTCCCAAAACAAGAGGAACGTGCCATAGGCAAAGGTAGAGAGAGTGGCAGCAGTGGAAGCTGCTCAGTCAGTAGTGCTGGCGGTGGTGGAGGTTACGCAAACTTCTCTAATTTCATGGCTGAATGTGGTGGTGGCAGCATGGGAGGGGGGTTGGGGGGTGCCAGCGTCAGTGTCAATGAGAGCGGCCCAGGACCCATGGATCAAAATAGCACTGTAAGTCTGATGGCGCTTGGCGACATGGGGCCCGGCTCCATGTGTGGTGGCGGTGATGGGATGGGAGCAGGGCCCGGTTCAATCCTCATGAAGCAGAGCTCCAGCTGCACTCAGGATGTAAGGTACAAGCTCCGAGACCTCCTGGCCCAGACGGCCAACGGCGCCAGCACTAGTAACACAGGGAACCTCTCCGCGGGCTGCAACTCCGGTGTGGCCAGTGTGGATAGCATCGGCAGGGACAGCCTCCGTGGCAACACGACTGACCTCTCTGATGACCTCGTAGGGATAGACAGATACAGCGAGGAGGAGGACTTGGACGGGAGAGAGCGAGGAAGAGATGGAGACAGAGACAGGGGGGCGAGCCACAGCCGCAAGCAGAGGCAGCCGCTCAGACTCCAGGTAGGGGGATAAGGGGAAGGGTTGCTATGGTTACAGCTTTCAGGCATGCGGAGCTGCAACATTTTCCATTTCTGTCTTTATATGCTTTTCCCTCTTCTCACACTGCATTGGCGTATATTGCTGAGATGTTTCTGCACTTTGCAAAATTGAATCTGTCGTCTCATCTTCAGCTGTCCCATCCCTGTTGATAATCTATGGACTTCTGCATATTAACTGTAGGTCATTGCTCCTGTTGGAACCTCCTTGAATGGACTGTTGCTGGGTTAATGCGGTGTGCATGTTGGATTTGTTTTTTACCACCTAAAACTGACGTGGACTTTTCTTATTTCAGGTGCTTGGAGGCGAGGGAGTGGTGGTGAAAGATGAAGGGGTGCAGGACACAGATGGGACCGTCTATTCATTGGAGGATGGAAGACGAGATCAACAGCAGCAGGGCCCCCAGGACTCCTTGGCCAGCTTCGGACAGGTACAGTCATTTACAGGTCACATGCAGAACCTTGAACGAACCTGAGGTATAATTACCAAAAATAAATTTAGTTTATAAGTGTGAAATTCTGTTGAATCACTGAAGCCCATGTTTATTGAACATTTTAATAATGTATCAACTGCTACATGGAGAAAGACGCTGTTTCAAGCAATGTAAATGTTGAGCATTAATCTTAAGGAGGTAAAACTTCTACTAAACATTTTTTTTTCAAAGATCTGCTTGCATTTGGATTTTAATGAGCAATTGTGTCATAAGTCCTGAAGTAAGTAGAGAGGGAAGCACGGTGGAGCAGATTTATGCGGCAGCCGGCTGTACACTGCAGACTACACAAGGAACATCTGCTACAGAGTCAGACGGATTCAGCTTTCATTTTCAGCTTTCTCCAAAGCTCTGTAGATTACAACATGATTTGAAATATTTAAAAAATGTGCCTGGTTTAGGCAGCAAAAATCACAACAAAATGCAAACAAAGCACTGTGGACAATTATAAATAAATCCACTTTTTTAATACAGTAATTAAATCCTCCTCCTTATGGTAGATTTTTATTTCTCTTTACAACACATGAAATAATGTGGAATAACTGGTTTTATACCAAAATGCAGAATGTTATTTTAATAATATCTTTACTCCTTAAGCTACATTCACTTGAAAAATTATATACCTGTATATACAAATTGTTTAGTCTTTATGTTGTAGAACCGGTTTTTCTTTCACTCTAATTTAAGACCTTTTGTATCTGTCTGTGTCTGTAGCATTTCTTTATTTCTGTTGCATCACACAAACAAATTGAATGAACGGATGATGCAAAAAAAGTTATTTCTGTTATAAAACTGCCACGTTACATCTAAAGTTATATTTTTGCTTGTATGCTCTGATCAGATGTGAGCAGAGGACACAGAGGGGTTGCAAACTTCTATAGAGCTGAGAACCTGATGTGAAGGTGTTTTTGGTTGTTACAGTTTTACCAGTGAGGAATAAATCTAATGTTTTCTATTAACGGTGAAACACACAGTAATTATTATGAAGGGTTCACCATTTTTGTGCATCACGGGCAGTAACCAAAGTCTGCTTTTGTTTGTTCCTCCATGTTGTGCTTTGGCTGCTCTGCTGCATCTTTTTTTATATATACATTTATCACGTGACTCTAAACAATAGCTGTTATTTGAGATGAGCTCATGCTGCTTCCTTCATATTTTCAGCCTTTGCATTAATGACTGCTGCAGTCTTGCAATGCAGCACCAATCATCATTAAAGGGTGAGATAATAAAAACAAATGGATTGTGGCATGTTTTTATTTTTAAACATTTCAAAACTAATACCATTGTTAGTTTTAAATATTCCTGTATTACAACCCAACCTTGCTATGAATAGAATAGATGCATGTCAAATAGTCATAAGTTAGACCTTTACAAATACAACCCAGATTTCCCCCCAAAAAACTAGGATGCTGTGGAAAATGCTCATAAATTTGGAATACAATAAATTGGACATTTCATTCATTTGTTTTATTCACAAAGAAACACGGTAAGACTGTGAAATTTAGAAACTAAAAGAATGCACCATTTTTTGGAAATAAAAATTGTAAGTTTAGAATTTACTGGTAGCAACACCTCAGCAGAGCCCTGTGATTCCACCCTTCTTCTTGTATTACCGGTAAGTCTTTAAACATCTTGGAACTGAGGAAAACACTGGAGATTCTGGAGGCCAATGCTGTCCCCCTCTTGTCTGAAATAGGATTTTAGCTGTTCAGCAGACTGGGATCTTTTCCAGGATTTTTTGTTTAATGGTGCATCAGATTTTTTTTGATGAGCGGTCCGGACTGCAGGCGGACCAGTTCAACACCTAGACTCTTCTACTTTAAAGCCATGCTGTTGTAACATATGCAGTACGTGGTTGATCAAAGATTTTGCTTAAATTTGAAGGACTTCCCTCAGGGAAAAATATTTTACTGGGTAGCATATCTTGTTCTAAAATCTGTATCCATTTTACTGCATTTTGTTCATTTCCTGATGTGTAACCTACCAATGCCGTAGGTGCTAATGCACCTCCATACCATTAGAGAAGCACACTTTTGAACTGTAGGCTTAGTATAAGCTGAATGGTTCAATTGAATTCAATTCAGTTTATTTATATGGTGTCAAGTCACAACAGAAGTTGTCTCAGGGCACTGACCACAAACATTAATATATATTTAAAAAAAAGCTCATTAATAAAAAGTTATCCATCTAAGGACGCCAGCAGATTGCATTGAATCTTCACTTCGTCTCAGTCTCCCATCCTGAGCAAGCACAAAGGAGACAGCGGAAGGAAAAACTCCCTTTTAACAGGAAGAACCTCCAGCAGAACCAGGCTCAGGACAAGCGGCCATCTGCTTTGACCAGCTGTGTTTGAGAGACCAGAAAGGAGAACCAGACAAACAGAATGGCATGGTTCCTATCATTTCTAGTACAAAGGTTAGTCATTTATGGTTTTCGAAAATAATATCAATACATCTGACTACAGAACAGTTTCCACAGTTTTGAGTCTCCAGCTAGAGCCAGTCCCCAACAGGAGCAACCCAGTGAAATGCTGGCTTCATGGGTGGTACGGTTTTGTAGACTCACATTAGAAGTTTGCCCATCCGTCTATTATGAATTGAAGATGTGCACTCTTCTCAATAACAGGAGGCGGGCAGTGATTTTGTCACCTACTCAAGTGTCCAATGCCACTTACATTGACTGACAAAACTATTTTTCTTCCCGAGTCAATCAACGTCCCAGGGCGTCAGTTACTTGAACGATTCAAGTCACTCTAGTGGGAAAGACAGCATCTCAGAGACTATTTTAATTTATGTCAAAAATACAGACCTTAAACTACACATCATTTAAAAAAAGTGTTGATAGGCCAAGTAAAAACAGAGTTATGATAAGTAATCTACGTCAGTGGTTCCCAAAGTGGGGTACTCATACCCCTGGGGGTACGCAAGAGGGACGTAAGGTGTACGGGAGAAAATTTGTAAAAAAAAAATTATAATAAATAATATATATATATTTTTTTTTTGTGAAAAGAGTCAGACTGGACTCGCACATAAATAGACTGAGGCCCCATCTCACATAAACAAGTAGTACACGTTTAAATGCTACCATCTAATGTTAAGAAAAAATCATTGTACTAAGTAAAATAATTGCACTAAGTAAAATCATTGTACTAACTAAGTAAAATAATTGCACTAACAAAGTAGAAGGGTGTAGGAACACTTGTTCATCAAAGCAGCCTTCGCTCAACTTCTTGTCGAGGCTGCAAAAACATCAGAAGCCGTTGCTGGATTTCTGGATCGGACTGCGCACAGAACAGCCTGCGCTGGCCAAATATGCTATAAAGATTTTGATGCCCTTTGCTACAACATACTTGTGTGAAAGTGGAATCTGACTAATATGAAAACAAAATACAGAGCAAGACTTTGTGTTGAGAATGATTTAAGACCAGACTGTCTCAGATTAAGCCAAACATAACAGAGTTGTGTGCATCCTTCCAAGCACACCCCTCTCATTAAAACTGTGGTCATTTTAATTAAATGCACAGTATGTCCAATAACTATTAGTTATCACACCCTAAATGTTTTTCAACATTCTACACAGGCTAAAGGTTTGGATAATTCAGCCTATAAACGTGTTGTTTGTTAATGCTGCCATTTATTAATAAATATCTTGGTGCAGAAAAAAATTAACAGTTGTTTAAGATTTATTTGATATGTGCCGTGTTTATGAACACATTTTAAAGGGAGGGTACTTGGCCAGAGGGCAAATGTCTGAAGGGGTACACATCTGAACAAAGTTTGGGAACCACTGATCTACGTCACATCCTTTTCTGAAAACTGTCATCATCTGAAGTGCGTTAGAGTGAGAGGCTGCAGCAAATATGGGCAGTCTCAGGAACAAAACACCCCCATCACTCTCCACTTTCACCTCCTGCTCCCACCGAACATATAAATAAGCTCTCCCCTCCTTTCTGATGGAGGCTTCAAGTTATTTGTCAAACGTCAAAAAAATTACCGGAAGAAAAAGAAGTGGAAGCTGAATGGAGTTCGGTGCAATGAATTCACAGCGAGAGCGGGAGTGAGTCATGAGGTTTGAGAGATTAGTGATATTTAGCTTATTTGGACTGTAAAGTTATGGTATAGCTTAGTGAGTTTAGTGTTTAGTCAGTTTTAGTGTATTAGTGTCAAAACTATGAGGTGATTTGGTGGAGTTGTGAAGCATTACTGTAGAAATCTTAGGTCTGAGCAGAGCTGTTACAATCTCTGTTCTCCGTCCTGAAGTAGCAGCACCATCTTCCTTGGGGTGGGGTCGGGGGATTTGATAGGCAGGGAGCTCAGTTCTGTTGACAGGGCAGGACGCCCTCCTAGAATAATGGTAGCAGAAACACTAATATATTTTAATTAACACTTAATGTAATATTTTACTAAAGTATTTTGACAGCAGTGTTTGCCAAACCTGCATGTCTGGTTAAAACCTCTGTGAACTCAGTGCCACATCTGGATGAATGCTAAGTGTTCGGGTATAGAAAATAAAAACAAAAAAGGTGTGTTTGAAGAGGCCAAGGAGATCTGCATTTTATCTTTCAAGAGATGCTCTGGTGTATCAAGGTAATGGCAGATGACTAAAGCTAAAATTATTACCAAACTTGAGTCAGTGACATCAGTCTAAGAAGGAAGTGATGGCTGCTCTAAGACTGGAAGAAATAAAAAAGGCAAACTTGAACTACCGTAGTTGAGGTTTTGCAAGCATGGCTAAGGAGAAGAGAATAGCGATCTACTAACTAGCGTGCAAGCTAAAATGGTGACGATGGTAAACACTTTGAACAAAAAAGTAAAAACGGACGCATGCATCCTGGGATGCCCACACTTTTTCAGCATGGGAGCTACTTTTAAAATGACCAAATCTCAGTGATGTACCGACTATAAAAATACAAAACATATACTAAATATTAAGTATGCTTTAATTGTTTTACGATTTTGTTTTTTAGGTATTTTACTTTGTTTTATATGGCAGCTTTGGCACAGAGGTTAGAGAAGGTGTGTCTGTGTTCATAAGATCGCTGGTTCAACTCCATGTACCAACATCAAAATGTGGGTGGGAAAGGTGAAGCACCCACACCTGCCTCCACCCTCATTTGCCCCACTCTGGGCATTTGAGTAAGACCCTTAACCCCCACCATCTGCTCCTCTGGGCACCCTAGATGTCAGCTCTCTGCTCCATACAGAGGGCTGTGGTTGTGTCAGGAAGGACACCTGGCAAAAGAATAATTGCCAAGTCTTCATGCAACTTGGTTCACTGTGGTGACTCCTGATGAAGGGAGCAGCCGAAAGAAGAAGAAAAATACAACTTTGTTTTATATGGCACCTTGATTAATTGTTTTATAACACTACTTTTATTTTAATTGCATTTTACTGTAGTTTATTGTTGTCTGTACTTTATATGTTGTCTGTCTAAAGCAGGTCTCTCTTGTAAATGACCCCATGTGACTCAGTGAGACTAACCTGGATAAATAAAACTTGAATGAATGCATAAGTCCCGGCTTGCTGTGGACGCAACATAAATGACAAAACCCAAAAGTTGTTTAAAAAGAAAAAAGTGACAATTTATTTTTAATGTTTGCATACAAAATAAACAAAACACTACAATAACTTGTGTTCTTCACACAAAGGAACAGAAAACAACAAGAATAACCATGTTTGAAAAATAACTGGAGAACTTGAGCATTAAAGTGAAAACTCAGCCCTGACAGCACCTGCTTTCAACTGTAACCGTATTTCTTGATACCTGGAGAGCAGATTAATATAATATTTCTGGTTTGATTTTAAAGTCTCTGAACAACGAGTCAGCTGCTTCAACAAATAACTCTTATCATCTCTCCGTCTTGAAAATACTTCTTGTGCTTAACAATTATTAAAGTGACGCATCCAGACTGATGCTTCGCGGCTGTAATCAGCCGCAAGAAAAATGACTGCTGTCCAAACAACTGGGATTTTAGTTCCTTCATCGTTTGCTTTCCCAGCTCACTTTTCAGAAGGAAGTCAGTGCCGTAGTTTTTATGAATATAATCTCAATGTAATTCCGGTACACCGGCAGATGAGGCAAAAGCAAAGACACCCCCCTCCCCCATTCCATATGGAAATGGTAGGTCTTTTGCTTCTTACTTGGTCCAGTTCCCCAACTCATTTTACACACTTTCTTGAGTTTAGATATAAATTGGAAGCACCTTGTTTGTTTTTAGCGTGGTTGAATGCGCATGCGTGGCGACCTATGTCAGAAAAGGTCGGTCTCAGATCGGCTAACCTGTATATCACTCAAGTGACTAATTGCATAGTGTGGATGGATGATCGGCTGACGTCTATTAAAAAAAAAAAATTTAAAAGAACTAAAAAAAAAAAAAAAAACGCCTAAAGTCTATTTTGCCATGTGATCTACTCAAATTGCCTTTGCAATGGACATATTGGGCACCCCTAATCTGGGCAGAATAAAAAGTGACTTGCGGTCCTCAAGAGACAGCAGAGTATGATTGAATCAACATTGAATTATGGTTAGGCAGAAATACTGAATCATTGTTGAAGCCTGACATTGAAATTATACAGAAAGTGGTTGGCGACTTACACGTTGAATCAACGTTAGGTTCAACTGTAACTGATACTATAGCAATGTTGATTCAACCATCATCTAAATGCTAATCTACATTTACATTTGTGTTGATTTTATATTGAAACAATGTTAGGGATCAGTATTGATTCATGTACATTTGACATTAAAATATTCAACTCTGACTGACAGAACAGTCTATTGTACATGGAAGAACAGTGTCCATGAGGTTAAGCCTTGTACTGTATGAACCAGGGAAAGTGTGTGTTGGGGTAACTTAAGTTTGACTCTGATTTGCTTGTTTGGGTCTCTGGTTCCTTGGGATGCCTCCCTTCCCGCTCTGGCGCTAAACAAAGCCACTTCTTGACAGTTTCGCTGTCGTCCTTGTCAGTCAGCCGAGCGGCAGCTAGCTGAAAGACACAGAAGTAAAAGTTAGGAAGATAGTGTGTATATCTGATGTAATATTACCCCCCTCCCTATTTTTTGAGGGGCGCTATCCCCTCCTATGGCTAGCTTTTGGTGTGTGTGCGCACAAACTCTCCCACACAATTTCCCATAATTTCAGAATGTTTCATAAATAGCAGATCTACAAGCTCTGAAATGTTTTGAACTTGTAGACTAAAATTTGTGCTCAAATAGCTAAAGATTTTAGCTAAACACATTTCCCCTGAGAAAAACGAGCAAGACCACACTGAAATGATCTGCATTTGATAAATGAATGCAGTTCAGTCTGTCAAATAAATTACCATCTTTTGATGGACTGATTCTTCCATCAGTAATGACTCTGCCTCATTGAGGTCTTGTTCACTGGTGATTGGCAGCTGGAAGGGGAGCATAGGAGTTGCAGTGGCTGGTCCCTGGGTACCACCTGGTGTCACGTTGCCCTCAGCCAACTCGTTCTTGATGAACTGCACATCTCTGTACAGATCCTTCACCACCAAAAGTACTTCAGCGAGCACTGAAGTCATCGTGTGGATGGCAAGGTCTTCAGAAGAAAAGTTAAAATCATTAAGTGAGAAATAAAAAATAACCTGCAATGGACACATGAGGAATACGCTATGTCCAATATACTTGCCTTTCAAATGCTGCCCATCATCGCCGGCCATCTGTGTGGTTCTATCTGTAAAATGCAAACATTCATACAACTTAATTGTTGCACACATTTTTGAAAGGTTAGGCGCACATGTGTATAACTGACCGTGATTTTATTTTGGCTAGAAATGTTTGTGTTTGTTCAATAGTAGGGGTGCACCGATTGCAGTTTTATGGCCGATCACCGATTTCTAAAAGGTCTGACCTGCCAATTCCAATTTTGGCCGATACCAATTTTGTTTTATAAGCGACACAGTCAGGTGTTATGAGGTCACAATGTACCTTCAATTTTCCAATTTTATTTTGTTGAAAAACATACCCTTGAACAATACCCTAGAAACTTGTGCTGGACAATAATTCAATATTGATATATCTCGCAATATGCTTTTATTCAATAACGATGATATGGGTTTTAGGCATATTTTGATAGGATTTTACAGCGTTTCACTGACGCTTTTCTTTTTCTGTTCAGGTTGAAGCGACTGCTTCAGTTTCAACCCGGACAGAAAAAGCTGCGACACAACTAAGTAAGTGCGTGGTGATGTAGCTGTTACGCAGAGGAGAGCTCGAGTCCAGAAGGTGTTAGCGGTAGCAGGCTAAGCTAAGCTAATCTTCAATGCTGCGCGTTAAGTTTTCTCTTCAACATGAGTTCCCATGACCGTCAGAATGTGACTGAACAATGTTTCACAAGTGAAGAGAAAGCAGATAACATCACTGATATGAGAGGAAAGACTAATTCGCTGATGTGTTTCATCTACCTAAAATCTGATAAACTGCAGGTTTCACTGTGCTGCAAAATGCAATGGAAAGTCATTCCAACTAGCGGTGGGAACATCTACCTTGTTTCATCTGAAGAATTTCCACTCGACAGAACATGATGTGTCAGAAGATGAAGCACAATAAAGTGTGGGCCAACATGTCCCTGAAACAACACCACCAGCGCTGCGTGTTTTTTTTTTTATTCATTTATTCATTCATTCAAAATAAAACAAATTCATCAGAAAAAAAAAAAAACATTGAATGAAAAGGGTGTAGAAAGAAGAAAAAAAAATTCTTAAAATATCTTCCCCTTATTTAAAAAATACAAAATAAATGCAAACAAACAACCTTCACTTGAACAACCCCCAAATGGAAAACAAAAAACTTCAGGTATCCTTCACCTGCACTACACCTTCCCAACAACTTTAATCATCTTTTAAAACATATAAATAGTTTTATAAATGTTTATGGTGATATCAAGTCAACTCCACAATCCTGTTTCCTGAATTACAACTCAGCTCCTTCAAACTAGTTCTAAATG
>JARVGQ010000547.1:31785504-31797036 GCA_031762355.1 Hypsolebias martinsi | reverse complement strand
GTGTGTGTGTGTGTGGGGGGGGGGGGGGTCCTGTGGAAAGCATCGCCTCCACAGAGCCCACCCCATCAACACTTCCTAAAAAAATGTACGGTTTCTGTACCAGACACCCCAGGACGCCCCCACATGTTCTTTGTCGACGTATGTAGTGATCACTTCATGTTTGGCTTTGGAAATAAAATCCTACTTGTGATAAATTTGGCATTTTACTGAAAATTTTAACGAGTTTCATTTTGTGATTGAAAACGACACGTTGTGGTGTCTTTGAAAACATTTCAAACCACATCGTTCTTCATATTCAAATCTTAGCAGCAAAGTCCTGTCAGGTTTTTCTCATGAACCAACAGAGCAAACATCTAAATGCAGTAACAACTTCAAAGACTATATTTGTAGTTTGTTGTTGTTGTTTTTGCAGCTTGAGCTTTCGAGGGTCCGGCTGCTTGTGGCTGAACTCTGGCCAGAAGGCATCTGTTACTCAACAACATCTGTTCCTGTAACTCTCTTTCTCCCAGCATGCCAAGGGACACACACCCTCTCCCAAGGGTGGTCTTTTGTGCGCTCCTTTGTCAATTCCATCATTGTGTGCTGAAGTCTGTCGCTCAGTGCAGAGCGGCTGTAAAGCCCTCTGCAGGCCACTGCTGCAGGCTGATGACTTACAGTCGCCCATGTCCAAACACAGTGAGCGTCAACGCGCAGCAATTGAGAAGAAAAACTGGGAAATTGAAAGAGGAGGCTGCGGAGCACACAAAATGTAAATGTGAAGAAGTACTTTTTTTTTTTTAACTTTCAGATTTAAAAAAAAAGGTGGTAAAACTTTGTTGCTGTGCAAAAGAAAGGTCGTAAATTTCAGCAGTAATGGATCCATTCATGGTATTTTTGGCGCACACAGGAAGTGTGGAAAGCCAAAACCACGAGGGGATGTCCAGAAGATGCTTTACATAGATCTGGTGTTTAGAGCCATGAATTACCTGACCTGTGCATGGAGGAGGAATAGGAGTGGTAAATCTAGTGTAGGGAGATTGTTTTTATGAATAGGCCCCAGTTCCTGTCTCCATGGAGACACTTCCAGCTCTTGGCATAGACTAGAGCCTTGAAAAACCCACCATGGGGTCTCCAGGAGAAGACAACAGATGTTACTGATTAACTCAGAGCCCTAAAGAAGTGTTTGTTGGTGCGCTGGAACCAAATTCAGACACTTTAAGAATATGTTTAACAATATTTATTTGGAAAAATAGTTCTTTCATTGACAAACGGAAAAAATACACAAAAAACCTGTAACATTATTCCTTTTAAATAACAATTTCTTAAAAAATTCCCATGGACATGAAGTGCCTTTGCAAATATCCTTAATAAAAATAAAAAAGTTAAATAATCATCATGGACATCACAAATATACATTAGAAAATAAAAACAACACAAAGTTCTTAAATTAACATAAATTAAATCATAATTATAAATCATAATATTTTCTTTTTTTGTTGTTTTTAATATTTATTTTACAAAAATGACAATCTGTATGAAAAAGCAAGATAAGATTTTAATATAAACAAGTTATCGTGTCCCAAACGAGAAGGAAAGAAATGAACAATACTATGTCATAAATGGTTTGGAGAACTTAAGGAAGAAAACGCACTTCAGTTAACACAGTGATCAAGTATACATACAGTCCTCACCGGCGCAGCGATGGGTGCACAGCCCACGGGTACACAGCCCACGGCTGCGGCCTGGTGAGGAGCAGGCCAGTATGGCCAAACATCCACCGTTTGATGCAGTTCCTGCGCTCAGCAACGGCGTGTGGGTTAGAGAAAAGGCCTGGCTGCAAATGTTGCAAAAACAAGACTCGTAGCATCGTACGCTATCGCCATGTGACAACTTTCACCTTATATTTACTCTCCAATGAAAGGCAAAACAGAAAACTAAGGGTCAGTTTACTTTGTACTGTAAACTTGTTCATTTTTACCTGGTCAGTTCTTATCCCACAGGCCGCCGCTGCCTACACTTTAGTTACCAGTAGAGAACCAGCTCATTCTGAATATCAGTTAAACGTCTCAGTATCAGCAGCAGTCTCGAGGCGGGACACCTCCCCCTAGGGTTAGAGCAGCATCTGAAGGAGCATAAAAACTCTCCCATAGAACAAATGAGTAACAGGCAGCCCATTTGTGGCTTGTTACACCTGCAGATAAACAAAAGAGACAAAATGCACGCATGAGAATTGGACTCTGAGCATGAGCACCTCTGAAACGTGTTGCAATGTTCAGAAAACCCACCTCAGTTGCAATTATACATTCGTCTTTCTCCTCTGACATCACAAACACAGATTTGTACTTGGTGTCCGCACATGCAGACAGTTCTGGGGCTTTCTTTTCTGATGCATCGCTTTAAGGACGAGAGAAGAACAAGTTAGCGATCTTTCTGTTTTAGAAGCAACTGAATGGACTTTTCAGTGAATACTTACCATTTTAAACGTTTGCTGCGTTTCTCCTCAAACTCAAATGAACCAACGGGTTGACACTTGTCCTCGGAGACTGCTTCCAGCATGGCCTCCTTAGCCGCCTGCTCGTAGTTGACCTCGTGCACGAGGTTGTAGTCTGCAGGCTGATGGCGGCTTTTGTAGCGGCTCCTTCCAGGCGAAGAGCCTTCATCGGGGTCACCGCTGCAGAAGTCCATCTTCTTATTGATGTTCTTGACGCCCGGTGTCGGCAGCACGCTGATCGCCAGGTCCCTGTCACTGCGGTGACAGTTGTTGGTCAGGTTATTTATTGTCTCTCTGTCACCCACAGTTTCTATTTGTCCATTGTGCTGAACTTTCGATCTGAAAAATCCAACCAGCACAGCGCAGCCCGCCAGCAGTAGCAGCACCAGAGCCACACCTGACCCGATGGCCATCCAGGGCACTTCTGAGCCACGGATCGCAGCATGTTCTGGAAGCAAGAACTGGCAGTTTCTGCCACCGTATCCAGGGATGCACGCGCAGACATAGCGATTGTTTCTCTCGTGGCAAGTAGCACCATTGTGGCAAGGGTTGTGCTCACAGCGGCTGATGGGGGAGCTGCAGTTGTGGCCAGTGTATCCTGGCGGACAGGTGCAGGTGTAGCCATTGGTCCCTTCTTGGCAGGTGCCACCATTCTGGCAAGGATAGGCCGAGCACTCGTCCCCAGTGTGATCGCAGTTCACACCAGTGAAACCATCCGGACACTGACACAGATACGAGTTGACCAGATCCACACACCGTGCACCTGGAAAAAGTACACAAAGCCTCACATCAGTGTTCGGGTTAATCAATGTTGATGTTCCTCGAGACCAGGCACACAAATCTGAACTCTTCAGGATCAAACATGGTCTCTGTGTCACTCACCGTTGGAGCAGGGGCTGGAGGTGCAGTGGTCAATCTTCTTCTCACAGTTGAACCCTGCGTATCCTGTGGGGCACTGGCAAAAATAACCTCCATCAGGGTTGTCAGCGCACCGTCCACTATTGGAGCAAGGCCCATCAGCACACGTCATGGCACTCAACTCACAGCTGTTGCCATAGAAACCATAAGGGCAAGTGCACTTATACGTATTTTCTGAGTCCTGTATGCAGGGGGAAAAATCTAGATCAGGCTTCACACCAGGATACATCTTGCACGTGCATTTTTGGATGTTCTTTCTTGTTATTCTGGGAGCTTCTCTGATTTTATAGACTAAAGAACAAGCAAGTGTCAGATAAGGAAGATGAGACTGGATGATGAAACGCGACAAAGGTGCCAGAAGCATAGAGCCGCTGTAAAAAGATGTCTATTTTTACAGGCAGGCACACTTACGGTGCAGCTTCCTCCATTGCGGCAGGGGTTTCCAGCACATCCGTTGACCTTGATCTCACAGCTGGCCCCAGTGAAGCCAGGCCTGCAGGAACAGGTGTAGCTGCCTTGACCCGTGTTGCTACAAGTGGCTCCATTCATGCACGGCTTGTGGTGGGTGCAGTAGTTGAGATCTGGGGAGACAGCAGCACATGTGGATTAGCCTCAGCGCAACAACTGGCAGGACGGCATCAGCAGAAGTCTTTTTGTTCTCCGCTGTGTTCCACTTTTCTTCATGTGTGCTTTTTTTTTGCTCCTTGTCTCTGCTGTTCTTTAACATTTAAGAATAGCACCATCATAACTCTGTTTTTACACTAAACTTTAGATTTTGTGTTGCTAGCTTGAATTCTCACCGTGCGTTCAGGTCACCCATCAGATGAAATAGTTTGTTTTTAAGTTGTGTTACTCAAACCCTGTCGTTTTAGAAGAATCCAAATCAACTTCAGAGTCACATAAATTCAACAAAACAAGAAACCAGCGGTCCTCCACACACACCTTCAGTCTTTCTTCATTACTCTGTAGCTTTTTCAGATTCTTTTCTCACCTTGGTTGCAGAAGAGCCCCCCCCAGCCCTCCTGACAGTTGCACTGCCAGGGCTGCTGGCAGGTCCCATGGAGACAGCCTGGGTAACGGATGCACTCGTCGCAGTAGCGGCCTCTGAATCCCACTCTGCACCTGTTGTCCAATTAGAGGGAACACACCGTTCAGTCCACTCACATCACCTCGAGGTGCCCCCCAGTTTTATTCACGCTTCGGCGAATCAGGAGAGAACACTTACTTGCACTCCCCTGGTTTTTCACAGTAGCCGTGCTCCTCGTCGCACCCGGGCAGACAGATGGCTGGACAGGAAGTGACAGAAAATTGTTTTAGTAACACTTCAACACTTAACGCTAAAGTTTTGTTTTAAACTATGAGATGTAAAAATGAATGTCCTGAGCTTTGAGCAAAGTTTAAACTCAACCTCTTTTCATTCAGGGAAGACTTTTCTGCTTAACGTGGTGCTGAGACAAAGAAGAGAGAGTGTGTCCAAGAGTGCACACACACTCTGTCACACAGGCCCCCTCAGCACCCCACCACCCTCTTTTTTCTTCTTTGCTGCAGGTCAAAACTCTTTTATTCATTCTGTGCGCGCACACGCACACACTCCCCTTAATGTCTCAGATTGGGGCAGATAAGAGTGGACAGCTGGCGAGTGTGTTGCCAGTGCGCGACAGCTGCTCCATTGTCTCCTCTCTGCCGGCAGCTGCCCACTTCAAACAATACCTCCCCCGCCTCAGCCAATCAGCGCCCGGCCCACTCCCAGTGTAACCAATCAGAAGGCAGCATGTAAATTTATGGCACGCGTGAGATTATTCCAAAAAAACTTTCCTTAGAATAAATCAAGTGGTCGTGCGTGTGTGTGTGCGTGTGTGAGAGGAGAAAGGAGGGGGTACGTGGTGTTTACGCACAAGTTGTCATCTAACGGTGCTCAGAGGTTCTGACTACAAACAACACTGAAGTGAAACTTTGATCTTCATGAACATCCAGAGTGATGTGATGTGCTTCATCTCTGCTCCTTGAAATGATCACTTTGTTCTTTGACATGACTTCAAGGACACATCGTGGACTCACGCTCTGTGCAGTACTGGCCCTTCCACCCCGCGTCGCACACGATCTCCCCGCGCTCTCCACACGTGAAGTGTCCGAACGCGTCGTCTCGTGGCCGGCAGAACACCGAGCAGCCGTCCCCGTAGTAGTGCTCATCGCACACAAACCGGTAGGAGTACTTGAGCTCGGTCCTTCCCCCGGTGTGCAGGTCCTGGGACCACTCGTCTCCCACCGTCAGGTGCCTCTGGGTGCTCATGGTGCTGATGACGCGCTCTGGGTTCTCTGAAAGCAGAAACGTGTGAGGTGAGGGGTCACGTGCGCGAGGGGGAAAGTGTGCATTTGTGGGCGCACATTGAAAAGGGGTGTGTGCGTGCGTGTGCGGAGGAGGGAGGGTCCTACCTGTGGAGAGGTCGTCTTTGGAATCGGTGTGCAACGCTTCAATGATCAGCGAGAAGGTCCCCTGGGAACACAAATGGCTTCATGAGACAGGTGGCGAGCGGGACGTGCACGAGGAAAGGCCCGAGCATCTGTGCCGTGCACTCAGTGCGCTGACTGCAAAGTGCTTAACCTGATCTGCTGAAACTCAACACCCACAGCCCCGAGCGCCGCGCGCTCCCAGCGCCGGCGCTGCGGACACGACTCGGGCCTTTGCGCGCATTTTACGCACGGATGTGAAATGGCGCGAACCTGAACAGTGAGGCTGCGGTGAATGTGCACGAGCATTTACCGGCCACGTGAAGCCGAAGTTCATCCTCACGGGGTTGGTGAAGGAGCTGTCGGGGAAGACGTCGGGGACCTGGAAGGAGTTGGAGCCCAGGACTGGAGTCACGGCGCTGCCGTACGTGCACGGCGGCTCCGGGGAGGCGTTGGGCTGGTAGTGCTTGAGACAGATCCTGAAGAAGGTCTTACACTCGCACTGCTGCTGGAAAGGGGACGCCAGGCCTCCTTTGCAGCAGTTCTTGTTGCCCTGTACTCCCTTCTTGTTCAGAAACTCCTGCAGCTTTAGCTCAAAAACTCCTGAACAAAGCCCCTGCGGACACAAGACACCCATCAGCCTTAAGTACACACACGCGCGCACACACACTGTACCGTTGTGTGTGTGTGTGTGTATGCTGTGTGCCGTGATGGAAGCGTGCGTCATTTGGAGGAAATAGATTTTTCGGACTTACCTGGCACAGCAACATGGACATGACAGTGAGAGTCAGCAGGATGACGCGCCCCATATTCAATAAATACATAATAAATATGAAATAAATAAAGTCAACGTGTCGGGGCTCGACTTGTCCTCAGGTGCCTCCTCCTCTTCAACCCCTCTGAGAGAGATTCATGGAGCTCCTTTAGGTTTTCTCATGAGTTGCATCTGCTGTGATTCATGTCCCAGGCAGGCAGGGAGGAGTGCTCCTTCACCACAGTCCCTTCTTCTCTCAGGTCAGGAGACAAAAACAGACAAAAGAAGACAAGTCCTCCAGTTCCGGTGCGTGAATGTGGCGCGTGAACTTGGGTTCCTCGTTTGTTGCAGACAAAAAAAAAAAGACAGCTTTGTTTTTGTGTGAAGTTTTGGTCTAATCCAGGGACAAGTTTGTCACTGGTCCAACATGCCTCCTCCCTCCGGGTGTCTCTCTCTCTGAGCGCGCGTCAGACTCCGGGCCAGGCCGCGCGCAGCCCGTTATATACGAGCGGACCCTGCCATGGTAATAACATGCAAACAGGCCCCTCCTCCACGCACTCACAATGGGGTCCCACGCAGGAGCCCCGCAGTGGCTCAGAACATCTGAGCAGGAGGGTTGCCAGTTCGAGTCCTCTCTGTTCTTGGATTGTGCTCATTAAAGTGACCAACTTGACTAAAAGCTCTTATTCTTCTCTTTTATTTGCTTTTTGTTGAGATGAGCACGTGAAGAGCCGGATGTCAGATTGGATGGGATTACCACGGCCCGTCCAGCTGTTGCGCGCTGCTCCGACTTGTTGGGGTGTGGTGGTGGTGGTGGTGGTGGTGGGGGGGGGGGTGTAGGTTTTGGTTTTGGGTGACGTGAGGAAGTGGTTCCAAAATATTCCGCATTCCCCTGAATAACCGAGGAGAAAAAGCAAAAGTTCTTTGATCAAACTGACTGAGTTCATTGTTTTTCAGTCCCCCTCCTCCTCCTCTTCCTCAGCGCGCACAAGCTTTTTACATTTTGGCATTTGTGCGTGTGTGGGAACAACCTGCGGCTCTGAAAAGCCTGAAAAGAGCAAAGGGAACATTCCCTGGCAGAGCCGAGGAGCTGGACTCCTGCTTCTCTCTTTTGAGAAAGAAAGAAAAAGTTCAAATGTATTTGGTTGCGTCTGTGTGTGTGTGTGTGTGTGTGTGTGTGTGTGAGCGCGTGCGCTTGAGCTGTTCGCGTGGCCAACATAAGGGGGAACTTTGTCATTGTGTGCGGGAAGTTTACCCTCTGTCCTCAGCTGTATGGTAATTCAAGGAGCACCTGCTCTCCCACTAAATAACAGCGTGCGCGCGCCTCCTTTGACTGCACGCGTCCCACCCCCCATACACACACACACGCACGCACTTTTCTTGCCACATCAAACACACCGAGCCGCCAAATGCATGTGTTTTGTTTCCTTTTCCATCTTCAGATATTGAGCCTGTGTCTGTGCGTCTGGAGGAAAAACCACAGCAAACTCTGGTTCTGTGTCTCTCGCGCGCGTGCCCATAAGACAGGACATGAGAGGGTGCTGGGTTAGGTCGTTCATCAAACGTGTGATTTTTCTGCTGTCGCCAAGCTGCACGCGCAGAGGAGCGTGGAGGAGAGTGCGTCACTGTTCAGATTCGCGCATGAATTAAAGTGTTTTTCTGGCGCCTGCAGGTGAATGTGCGGTTTTCTCAGGGACGGCTTTAGACTTTTTGGGGCCCAGGGTAAAACACCAACATGGGGACCGTTACTTTCATTGGTCATTATTTTGAACTCCCATTACTCTACATGTAGTTTGATTACTGCTCCAAGTAATCTGATTAGTCATCTACAGAACTGGGTGTTGAATTGTCCTGCCTCGTTTCTGCAAATAAAAAAGAAACAACAATATTTTTTAAATTTCATTAAAACTGTCAAAATAGTTGAAAATCAAAGAACTAAACATGCACAGCAAGCTAAAATTTTCCATCCATCCATCCATCCATCCATCCATCCATCCATCATCTGCTGTTTGTTTCAGAGTTGGATGGTGGGCAGCAGCTTGCAGGGAGGACCAGACCTCTCTCTGCACAGCCTCCTCTTCCAGCTCTTCTGAGAGGACTCCAAGATGTTCCCAGACCAACCCAGAGACATGTCCTTGATTTTTCCCAGAGTCTCCTCCCAATTGGAAATGTCCTGACCCACAACACCCCACAGTGTTGCCCCACAACATTTACAGTTTTAAATGTTTTTATTTTATGTAAGCAACCTAAACATCTTTACTCCAAATAATCACTCAAACTGTCTTTTGACAACCTACCAATTTTGTACAATGGCCCAACGAAAATGTTAGATTTTCTGCACATTACTCCCTGCGCTCTAATGATTTAGTCCTCCTGTCAGAACTGAACTGGGAAAAAGAGCGTTCAGCTTCGCCGTCCCCTCAGCCTGGAACAACTTACAGACAGATCTGAAACTATCAACACTCATTTCTCCTAGATCCTTCATGTCAACCGTATTAGATAAAGTCACAAAGAAACTTGACCATTGCAGATGTTTCTAAACACTACTTGTCCAATATACATGTCTTTGTTGACTTAACTCTATCTACTTCAACTGATTTCTGTCTGTTTTTCTATGTATAATGTCTGTAGAAGTCTGTCTTATCCTGATGGTTTTAAACTGTTAATATCTATTTATTGTGATTGTAGTTTCTCTTTTTTCTTTTTGATAAATGCAAATGCTTATTGTCAGTTACCCTGTGACGTGTGCTGCTGACCACTTGACCAGGTCACCTTTGTGAAAGAGATCTCGATCTCAATGGGCTCTACCTGGTAAAATAAAGGTGATTCATTGAAATGACATAAGATCTGAATTTTGTAATATCACATGCAGAGTGCCTCAGGGTTCAGTACTTGGGCTTAAGTTATTTAATTTATATGTAAACAACTTAGTAAATGTTTCAGGTCTTTTTAGATGTATTTTATTTGCAGCTGATACAACTTGTTTTTGTCTAGGTAAAAATATAGAACAAACGCTGAAAATGACACAAACAGAATTTGTAAAAATTAAAATTGGTTTCATCTTAATAAATTATATGATATTCAGTAACAGTAAAAGGCAGGTTGATTCTCCATTTATGGTAGATGGAACTGAGATTCTTAGAGTTAATGAGGTGAAATTCTTGGGTGTTATTATTGATTAAAAATTGACATGGAAATATCATATAAATAACTTAAGAGCAAAAACAGTAAAATTGATAGCAATTCTGTACAAAGTGAAGGAGTTTTTCAATGAAAAACCATTATGTTGTATAATGCGCTAATTGTTCCTCATTTAATTTACTGTATCAAAGTCTGGGGTAAAACATGTAAAAATTTACAAATACACTTTTTAATTTGCAGAAAAGCGCTGTACGAATTATCACCAGACAAAATTATAGGCATCCATCAAATGTATTGTTTTGTCATCTGCAGATATTGAAATTCTATGATTTGGTCAATTACAACATTTTGCAGATTATGTATAGGGCTCATAAAAGCATATTGCCTGTCGATATTCAAGTACATTTTGTTCAAAGGGAGAGTGTTTACTTTCTTAAAGGGATATAAATGTTTGTGAAGTCTTATTTTAGCACTAGTTTAAAAGAACAGTCTACTGTAATCCAGGGGACAGGATTGTGGAATGTTTTGGAGGATATGTTTAAAAATGCCAGATCTCAATATATATTTAAGAGAATGTTAAAGGAGAGTTATTTGACAGAATACAAAAACTCCAAATTGAATCCACTAAAGTTATTGTTTGAGTTGATGATCTTGTTGTTTAGTTGATGTTGCTTTTAACTCACTGAAGTTGTTGCTTGTCTTCTTTTTTGTTTTTGTTCAGTAAAAAGACAGTAAGGGTAAAAAAAAGGGGCAGATATTATAAGATTAATTCTTCTGCTGCCTTTAATTTTATTTTGACTGTATACATTTTTTTGTATTATTTTTGAGTTGTTATGGTTTTTAATTAAATGAAATGAATAAAAATTCAATAAAATAAATAAATAAATAAATACATAAATACATATCCGTGAGGATTTTGGTAGATGATGTGTCTCTCAGTTCTGACTCAGGAGGACGCTGAAGACGTTTATATATTTGGATTATGATAGCAGGGTTTCTGCTCTTTGGCATAGGCAGGGCTCTGTTTAATACACTTTTGAAGAAGACATCGGCAGCAGTTTCGTCCATGGCAACGTTTCTGAGTCATTGTGAAGGATTGGTTCATGCTATGGGTACTCAAAATCAGCTGATTTATGAGCTAAAATGTAAGATGGAGGTGATTTGTGAGTATTGCAGTAGGCCACCTGCGACTCACCAGCATGTTGGAGTCAACCTTGAGGAGATCTCATAACATGGATCAATGGAGTATGATGGATTATGGAAGTACCCATAAATTTGACCATTTTTGACTGGAAAGTTCCAGCAGGACTCAACGCTGACAAAAAAAATCTGCCTGAATAAAAATCAACAAATGAGGCTTATCTGAATCCGATTCCCCAGTTTGGCGTCGGATACGAGCCGACTATTCTCCTGGGACATGGGTGACCTATCACAACAAGAGTTTTATATTTCTAGACCTCAGTCTTAAAGGTCTCGTTTGATGGTTTTTTTTTGTTTGTTTGTTTGTTTTTTTATATTTACCATCCTGTTTCTGCAACATCATGATACACTGAAGACTCAGGTCTGCTCTGATCACCACTCTCTCCTCCCTTGGAATACTCTCTATCACTTCATCCAGATCTTTCCAAAATGTATCTTTCTCTTCCACATTCAAGGATTCAAGGTTCTTTATTTGTCACATCCAACCTGTGGAGCATAACCACTGACGATGTTTAGCATCAGACCTTCTACTTCTGCCTTCAGGCATACTAGGCCGGATTTTAGCAGGGGCTTACCGGGGCTTGGTCCCCGGGCCCCGCGG
>JARVGQ010000547.1:31541774-31554925 GCA_031762355.1 Hypsolebias martinsi | reverse complement strand
ACTGCGTGTAGTCGCTGGTGGGACTCTTCTGGTTCTCTCCTGTGGTCCGATCTGGGGGGTGGGTGAGTGTTTCATCATGTGTGGGTGGCCCTGGGGGCTCCACGCTTGGGGTCCCTCCTGGGGTGTTGGGCTCTGGTCTCCCCTTTTGTCTGCATCCCGTCTTGGGGGTCGGGTCTCTTCTGCTTCACGGTCACTATTAAATATTCTGTTAGAGAAGCCTTATACACTTAAGCATGTTCACAACCACACACAAATAGATACAGGAATGCTTATGTAGGCATCGTATGTAGATAGATGTGTATGTGAATGCATATTCATGTGTATGTATGTATGTATGTATGTATATATGCGGAGATATGGGTATATATATTTATGTAAACTTACTGCAAAGCCATGAACATTTTAAGGTCTTTATAATATGTATTTTGTTGCTGTGTTTTGTCATGTCCTTTGCAGGTGAACAGACAGTGGCCAGGTGTTTTGCCGTGTGCTCTCTTATATTTTGTAGTCTTACTTTGTCTTTTCTTTCTTTCTATCCTATTAAAAAAATAAATTAATAAAAAAAACTCCACTAGATAATCACTATAATAAAGATTTCATAATAATGGTGTGGAGAGGATGGCTGTAAGGGGAGAAGGGAGGCCATTGAGAAGAGAAAAAAAAAGGATCTGTAAGCGAGGTAGGATCTGAATCAATTGAGGGCTGACCCTGTGATGCCCACCCACTGCTCCAACCTAGCAATGAGGATTTCATGGTCAACGGTATCAAAAGCGGATGTAAGGTCCAATAGGGCAAGTAGCACAGCATCACCAGTGTCTGTGGATAAGAAGATGTCATTAAAATCCTTCAGTAGGGCAGTTTCAGTGCTGTGGAGAGGTTTAAAGCCGGATTGGAATAACTCAAGGATAGTGTGATCCTCCAGGAAGCACTTCAGCTGGGACTCAACTATTTTTCCAGACATTTAGAAACAAATAGGAGTCTGGAGACAGGCCTGAAGTTGGATACGACTGAGGGGTCAAGGTTTGGGTTTTTCAGGAGAGGCTGAACAGCAGCATGTTTAAAGGTTTTTGGTACCACACCAGTGGATAAACTGTTATTCACAATACAAAGAATGGAATGACCTAGAGTAGGAAAAACCTCCTTTAGTAGCCAAGGGGGGACCACATCAAAGGGGGAACCAGATGGTTTCAGGCTGCACATGACCTGCTCTAGAGAAGACAAAGAGATTGGTTCAAAACGGTCAAATGCAGCAACCGATTGAGGTGGGAGGGATGGATCATGAGTTGGAGGAGAAATGAGAGCCCGGGTGGTTGCAATTTTTTCTAAAAAGAAATGTATGAAGTTCTTGCATAGTTCAGTCGAGGCTTCCAGAGGTGATGGTTCCGTGAGGTGGAGAACAGAGTCTAGGGTGGAGAACAGAACTCGTGGATTGTGAGAGTTTGAGGCAAAAATTATTGAGATTTAACAGTTTTTACTGCTTTCTAATAAAGATGCCAACTCTCTTTTAGAATTTGAAAAGAGACCTGCAGCCCGTCTTTCCTCCATTTGCGCTCCGCACTGCTGCCTAACGGCCTTGGTGACGTCATTCAGCCAAGGTTCTGCTCTGAATTTCGATTTTCTAGTTTTAACAGGAGCAACATGATCCAGAGCCTTTAAGCAGACAGTTGAACTGGGATGTCAGCTCCTCAGTGGTGACGAGAAACACTGGGAGCTGAATTATCAGTTCAGAGTTGTAAACATCAGTGAAACGTTCGGCAGTGAAGTGGTTAATGGCCCAGCTGCGACGTGCAGGAACGAATAGCTTAGGAGTTAGATGGGGGAGGGTGAACTCAAACTGGAATGGCATGTGGTCTGAAAACACATTGTCAATTAACTTTTTTTAAACTAATTTTATAAGGTATGTTGTCCAAGAGTTACTTTTCTACAGTGGTCACAGGCATCAGCTCACTCTTTTGAAGACTACCCTTATAACCAGATATTTTCCCGACTTTTTGAAGCAAAGTAATTCCGGAATGCTGGTAAGAAGGTCTGATACATACAAAACCATGTCATCATTATATAAAGAAACTGCTCTGTACTTGATCTATCCCCTAATGATGGTGTTTTGCAATAAAGCTACAGCTACTGGTTCTATTGCTAATGCAAATAGAAGTAGTGAGCATGGGCAGCCCTCTCTCGTACTTCATTGCAGTTTAAAATATCTGGATACGTTATAGTTAGTGCGGACTGCCGCATTTGGCGGTATACATTTGGATGTATATATCAGCCTCACCCATGATATGAATTTGAGACCACATTTAAATAATTTTAAAATCGAAAAGAGATAACCCCACTCCACCCAGTCACATGCTTTCTCCACAGGTGTGATCAGGTGGACTAGGAGTGTACAACACACTGAGCAGAAGCCTAACATTGAAGAAAGCCTGGTGGTTTTTAACAAACTCCATAGATCAGAAGGGACAATTGTGGGGACCACCCACTCAAGTCTTTTTGTCAGGGCCTTTGCAAGGATTTGTACATCAGTATTTAAAAGTGAGATAGGTCGATATGAGCCATAGCTTAGAGGAGCTTTATCCTTCTTCAGTAACAGCAAGATCATAGAAAGTGGCAATATCTGTGCAAGTGACCCGTCAAACACAAACATTAATAAAGGTGAGGGTAGATTTGAAAATTCTTAAAAAACTCAGATGGGAAGCCATCTGGTCCAGGGGATGTCCCATTTTGCATTTTGTTGATTGCAGAGTTTATCTCAGCTACAGAGAACTACCTCTCCAAATCCCCAGCAAGATCAAGATTCACTGAAAGAAATTTAAGACCTTTAAAAAGTTCTCTAAGTCCAATAAGCTAGCTGATGACTCAGTCATATGCAATGAATGGGAAAATATACTAAAACGTATTAATTCCAGCAATGTTGTGGCATGCAGCTCCCTGCCCGTTGTTTATTAATGGAATAGTTTAGTTGACTGACTGTCACCATAGCTGATGTGCAAGAAAATGCCCTAGTGGTTGAAAAGACTAATCAATTAATCGACCAGCCGATTCTAGATCATCTCGCAAGTTTTTATATTTCACGTCGACTAGTCGCACCCAGGCGCATCTGGTGAGAATCAGGTCCACCTGGTGATGAGCGGCTGAGATCATGTGAGAGTTGTGCTGCGTAAGTAACATGGCAGGATACTGCTAAACCATACAAATACAATTCAACTCAGGTAAAACAAGCCAATATATTAAAATCAATCATAAAATATATTGTTTATATTATCCTCTGCCTATTGTTTCAATAAAACAAACTGGACAAGAAAACCTTGGACAGTCTGGAGAATTCCGTGGATGAGTGTTTTGACAACATCATGATGGGCAAACCACAGAAAAACACTGCACCTACGGCCACACCAACTTCTAAACGCACGCATTTGGAGAGCTCAACCAGCATGTCCACATCTCCTGAGAAAAGTTTCACTGATGTCCTGGACTCTACAGACAAGAAGCTAACCAGCTTAGATGCCTGACTAGCCCTGGTGAAGTTTCTACACAAGGAATTTCAAGCACTGAGGGAGTCTCTGGAGTTCAGCCAAGCTCAGCTGGCGTTGCTCGCTGCTGAGAACAAAACTCTGAGGGGTAACGCCAAAGAACTCACCGAGAAGAAGACACAGATATCCAGGCAAACCAGAAAAATCTAAGAGTCCATCTTGGACCTACAAGCTCGAAGCATGTGGGACAATTTTTTTTATTTTAATTTATCAGTTATGTATAGGGCTCCGAATAATGCATTACCTTTAAATATCCAAATACATTTTGTTAAAAGACAAAGTTGTTATAATCTTAAGGGAACAGAGATATTTGTAAATCCAAAATACAGAACTAGTTTGAAGGGACGGTCTACCTCAATCCAGGGAATTGGATTGTAGAAAGGTTTGGAGAATGATGTTAAAACTGTCAATTCAATGTGTAGATTTAAGAAAATGGTCAAACCTGAATTGTCAAAAAAATATTTATTTATGAAGTAGCTTAATATGTATTGTATTAAGAGTTAGAAAAAATAGAAAGAGTCATTATTTTTGTTCTGTTACTGAAGATTATTATTGTTTGAACTAATTGCTTGATAAAAGGGGCAGATATAATAAGATTTTTTTCTTCTTTCTGCTACCTTTCATTTCATATTTTGTATTCTTACCGCTTATGGGATTGTTTTGTTTTTTTAAATGAATAAATTTTATAAATAAAAAATAAATAAACAGCATGAAAACCTTAAATGATTAACCAGCACACACCTCGTAGTGATAGTCCATGCAGGTGAGGTCTGTCCAGCATTTGTCACCTCGAACTTTAATAAGACCCTGAAGACAAAACAAATCACAAACACCTAAACTGAAGAGTAACAATCACTCAAGTTGACTTTTACATTTTATAACTGCATCACAGGCCTTTGAAATGTAATCAAATCATGCTGTGCCTAAAGCTTCCCAGCCTTTATGCCCACTAACAACTCCTCAAGTTGCTCCTGCAGCAAGCATCAGTGATCTTTTGGAGACCTCTCCTGGAAGTATCTGATCAGAAATCCCTTCAACATGTTTGTTTAGAGCCCCACTGTCCTGGAACACAGGACTTTCTTCCAGAGAGGGGAGCTGGAAATCACATGCACAGAAGACTCTGACAGATATTTCTAATTTTTTTTCCCC
Organism: Hypsolebias martinsi; assembly: GCA_031762355.1. Lineage (NCBI taxonomy): Eukaryota > Metazoa > Chordata > Actinopteri > Cyprinodontiformes > Rivulidae > Hypsolebias > Hypsolebias martinsi. Next base: position 31,550,246 of record JARVGQ010000547.1, on the reverse strand, counting down.
CACAATAGACTAGTCAATCTGTAAGAGCCATCTCAGCCTGGAATAAAAATGTGAAATTTAAATTATTTTTTTATTTTTACTTTATTTAAACACTTTTAGGGTTGTTTGTTTTAAAAACATCCACATATATTTTTTTAATCAGAAAAAAATAAATAATTTACAGCCATTTAAAAAAATGTATTTATATTATATATATATACAGGTAGTCCTCGACTTAAGGCGCCCGCGACTTACAGCAACTCGGACTTAAGAACGGGTGTACGGCGCAGTATTAACATACATTTTACATGTATTTCCTGGACTTACGGCAAAAATCCGGACTTACGAACGGGTTTGCGGCGCAGTATAATGAGTTCCGACTTACGTTAAAATAGGGTTACAAATGGTTTGTACGTACGGAACCCGTTCGTAAGTTGAGGACCACCTGTACAGATAAAATAACAGGAATTGCATCAGATCCTAAGACAAAACAGAATAACACAGACAGGTTTCATATTAACATCAGTACAATGTAAAGATTAAACACATTTTAGAGATGAAGTAAATTGGGCTAAAATGATTCACATGTTGACCGATGATCTTTTTTTTTTTGTAAGTAGTCCTGTGGGCCAAGTCTTTGTGCGACAGTTCACTATGGCGACCCCTGAAGAAGGGAGCAGCCGAAAGAAGAAAAAAAATCCTGTGTTAAAGACAATGAGATTTTTACTAATTGTCATGTGTCTCTTCAGCATTTTTGTAATTATAGTATAACCATCCATCAAATATCTTCTGCTTGTTTTGAAGTAGGGTTGCAGGAGCAGCAGCTTGAGCAGGGAGGTCCAGACAACTCTTTCCACAGCTACCTCTTCCAGCTCTTCTGGGAGGACTCTAAGGTGTTCCCAAGCCAACTGAGAGACAGTTCTCCAGTGTGTCCTGGGTCTTCCACAGGGTCTCCTCCCAACTGGACATGCCTGAAGCACCTCCCTAGGGAGGTGCCCAGGGAGCATCCTTACCAAACGCCCACATCACCTGAACTGGCTCTTCTCAATATGGTGGACCAGCAGTTGTACTCCAAGTCTCTACTAGATAAGTGACACTGACAACCTTATGACCACTGCTCAAGGCAGTCACTTCAACAATTGAGATGTGGAACATGGCCCACCAGCAATGCTGTTAAAGTTCTCCTGGAGGTGTGAGTTGAAGATCTCTCTGATGGGTTCTTCTGCCAGGCTTTCCCAGTAAACCCTCACTACACTTTTGTGTCTTCTAGGACTGTTTGGCATATTTTCTCACCCTACAGATCTACAACCTAGTGCGTCCTGGTGTCAAGTGCACTCATGGAAATGCTTGTATTCAAACATGGTGCTCATAGCTCATAGAAGTCCGACAGCAAAACACCACTCGGGTTTGGATCAGAGAGGCCGTTCCTCTTAATCACGTCCCTACAGGTCACACAGTCTTTACCGACGTTGGCATTGAAGTCTTCCAGCAGAATAATTAGTCCCATTCTGGACTCCAAGAAGGCTGAATGCACTGGACTGCCATTTGGCATGTAGGTAAAAACAACCATCAGAGCCTGTCTCCCCACCGAAAGTCACAGAAGCTATACCCTCTCATCTGCTGGGGAAAACTCCAACACACAGGCACCAAGTTGGGAGGATAAGAGTGGACCCACACCAGCTTGGCACCTCTCACCATGGGCAACTCCAGAACAGAATAAGATCCAGCCCCTCTCAAGGAGATTAGTCCTTTTTCTTCATCAAATAGTTTGTTACATGTCCCAAAAGCCAGATTTGGTAATCCTGGGTCTGGGCACCAAGGCCCCCGCCTTTGGCCACTGCCCTTGAAGTCATGCACCCGACTTGTATGACCCCACTTGCAGGTGGTGCACCCACATGAAGGCAAACCCATGTTGGTTGTTCAGGCTGTGCCTGACTGGGCCCTAGGGGCAGAGACTCAGTCACCATGTGCTCACCGACGTGCCCCTCACCCAGGCCTGGCTCCAGGCCCCAGTACCCCACGTCTGGACAAGGAACACTGAGCTCCTTGCTGTTTTATGTCCATATGAATTTTTGGACACTGTAAATTAGTTCAGTATTAAAGACAACAAGATCTTTGCTAATTGTCCTGTGTCTTTTTTTTGTAATAACAATGTATAAAGTTCAAATGTTTATAATAATAAAAGTTAAAATATTGGAAAATATGATTTCGGACAAAATATGTCAACATTCAAATGTAAATTTCTATGAAAATGTATTGTTTTCTTATAATTAACTTTATAATTTTTGCTTCAATACATGAAAAGATGCATGTTTATTCATATGACATCATAATCAATCAGTTTATGTAATTTGTTTTAATCAGAGGGTAGGAGTATGCATCCTTAATATTAACATGTACGAGTGTATTAGTGATCTCTTTCATTTAAAATGGGCCAGTACCATGAAAAGGCAGAAAAAATATCAGATTTTTTTTGGATAAAAAGAAAAACGTTGAGAAAAAATAAAATATAATTTATTTGAAATTTAAAATTGAGTTTAGTTTTTAAGATTGTACAAAACTTGTTTATCATATGTTTTACACCTGAGTTAAGTCTGATATACCAGGCTCAGTATTGGTGGTATTACTATGCAATAGACTGCTCCATAATAATAATAAAATAAATTTTAGACTGATCAAGACTATTTTTAAATATCATCCAGTTTTGTAGCAAGTCTGCAAGATCAAGTGCAATGATGCTCCATTCTTATTTGGTCTGTATTAGACAGGATATTTGATGGGAAATCATTTTATATCTGACTTGTGCACGCTTTCTCTCTTTTCAGCAGTGGAGGAAGAAGACCAGGAGCTGACCTACAATAACATCAGAATTGTGAAGCAGGGAGGACGGCGAGTGGAGCAGAATGTGGAGGAGGAGGTGGAGTACGGACAAGTCAAGGTTTCAAAAAGACCTCATCAGTCTGATGAGGTAGCAGATGATAGTCTGTACGCAAAGGTAAAAAAAAAACGGTTGATCTGAAGTGGTCAGGAAACGTATTTGAACACAAACTGCACTTATGATGTCAAATATACAGAGGAGGTGACACAAAGATGATTAAATATTTTTTATTTATCTTCTTTATTGTGACTTTCTATTGAAAATATGTAGTGTTTGATACTTTATTCTGAACTTTCCGTGCAAGCGTGAGTTATTAATTTTTATGAATATATCCAGTCACAATGTCTTTTGTCAACTGTAAATGTGATAGTTCAGTTTTATTATTTACAAAAAGTTATTTAAAATGGTATTTCTAACTGTTTTTTTACAGGTTGTACTTTCCCACTTTTTATTCTGTTCCAAAAGCATACATGCAATTAAGCTTTTTATGAGTAGCTAAAAACACAAAAAGACCTGTAATGAAAAAACACTTATTTCTGTTATGATCATAGCTACTTTTATCCTAATCCCAATAAATAATGAACGTGAATGAAGCTAATTTTAATTTATGCTTGTATTATGCATGTATCAAGCACTTTGGCAACAGTTCATGTTTTAAATATGTTATATAAATAAATCTGACTTGACAATTCAACCAAATTAAAGCAGATCAATTCCTCAGGTAGAAAAGAAGCACAGAGCCTGTTAGGTTTTGTGTTGCAGGATTCAAGGAATGCAGACAAAACCGATGCTCTTGAATGCAGCCTAAAGATTTATTAAAAAGAACAAAAAGACAAAAAAAAAAAAAAAAAAAAACTAAAGGCCTGGCATGAAATGACATGAAACTCAAGAGATATGGAGAAAAATCAGACAGAACATGAAGCACACAGTGATGGACTTCAAAGCGGGAGAAAGCTCAGATCAGACAAAACAGAGGAACAAAGAGTTCAGGCGGCTGGTCCGGGTGCGTCCAGGCAGAAGACAAAGTTTATGCAGACAGCTAGGAACCATCCAGACCAGTGTGAGAGCTTATGGCCCAACTGTCCAGTCCAGCATGAAAGAGGCATGAAGTGTGAATGAGAGTGAATGGTTGTTTGTCTCTACGTGTCCCTGTGATGGACTGGAGACCTGTCCAGTGTGTCCCCGCCTCTCGCACAGTGATGCTGGACATGGGCACCAGTGACCCCCGCGACCCAGAAAGGAAGAAGCGGGTAAAGATGATGAATGGATGGATGAAGTATAGTCTTGTAAAATACCTGACTTTGTGCAAGCGTGCCCAAAACAATTGTTTTGTTTTTGAATATTTTTAGCAAAGGGTGGTTTCATCAGACTGATTTAGATTGTTTTTGTTAGCTTTTACAATTTTGTATTTAGTGTGCATATTTGTGAAAGTTTCATTAAAACTTTTTTCCTGCAACTATCTAAAAATTTTGCACAATATGTAACCATTTGCTAACCTGTCTCCATGTACAGCCAGTAAGGATTTATCAACTGGAACTTGAATAGCAAGTCACATTTTACTGTATTTTTCATCTGATTTGAACATATAAACATAAACAATGTCCTACAGGTCTTTTGTCAGAACAAAAATGTAGCTAAACTCCAGATGGGTTACTGATGCATATCATCACCACCTTTCATGCAAGAGTTTTAAACTGAGATCATCACAGATAAGGCGGGATGGAGTTTTCAGTCAACGTTTGAAAAAGTTTTGAGTAATCTCACACAATGAGCAGTACTTGAAGTAGCGTTGTGAATGTCTCATTTGCTGCCGCATTAAACCTGAGTTTATCTGTAAAACTAAATTGTTCATATATTTTTGTGTTTATGAATGTTTAATTGCTGCAGCAGCCATATTAATTAGAGCTGACCCCAAAAGTATTACAAATAGATCCATTAATTACTGAGTTTTTAAAACACATGTACAGTCTTCCAAAATATTTTTTTTGCTTTCTTTTCTGCCATGACTGTTAGTACATGGTATCAGCATGTACATGGCAGTATTTATTGAGTACTACAATGCACCCATGCCGACTGTATGTATTTTTACAGTTCATTACAAATACTGTATGTTCAACTGAACTCTTTTTACTTCAGTATATTTTAAATAGTAGCGTCAGTGATGTGAAATTTTGTATTTGATCTATTGCTGTAAAGGAAAAGTATTTTTTTTTTTTTAGAGTTTTGTGAATGTACTTGTTTAATGTGACAGAATATTAAAGTGCTTTTCTCAAAAACTTTCCATTCTATTTGTGGAATCTTACTATTTCCCACAAATTACACTGCCACCATACTTAGTTTTGATATATTTGGCTGATCTATAGCTTGATATATGTTTTTACACACAGTGACTAGACTGGATGTTTCTCTTTTTAATCATTCTCCATGTTTGAGTATTATTGTTGCTCAAATTGACATATTGTACATTTAAAAATATCTAAACAATTTCAGTTGTATGTTTTGTGTGAGACATGTAACTGGCTGAAAAACACAAATGAAACACTAAAGGTATCCTAATAATAGTTACATTTTATGCTGTTCCCTAAAGAAACAAAGAATGAGAGAAGCGTAAGAAGCACGTTTAAAGGTGTTGCTTTTTGTAGAATAAAGTGTGGCATCCTCTTCCTATTTTATGATCTGCATGTGTGTAGTTTCTTTAGAAACAGGAAACGCTGCTCACTATATTTATCCGTCTTTTTAGATGTGTTTCACCAAACATTGAAGAATGAAAAGACATGAAAGCTGTGGTTAGACCATTTAGCTCTAGTTGTGAACTGCTCATTGTCCTACAGTTATAATATTTTTATTTAACCTTTATTTAACCAGGCAAATCCCAATGAGATCACAGATCCCTTTTGCAAGGGAGGTCTGGTTCTGAAGGCAGCCTAACACGTATGTTTTTGGTCTGTGGGTGGAAACCGGAGAAACCGGAGGATACCTATGCAAGCACAAGAAGAACATGCAAACTCCACACAGAAAGACCCCAGGTCCAACTGGGGATAGAACCCAGGACCTTCTTGCTTTGCAGGCAACAGTGCTAACCACTGAGCCATCACGCTGCCAAATACTGTAAATAAATAATAAAAAAAAAAAGGTTAGTAGTAAGACAGAATCCATGATGTGGAGTCTGCTAGGGCTCATGTCAAAGCTACTAGAGTGTAACACAGTTCAAGCTCAGTCATCCAGGTACCAATTCCAATAATTCTCAGTCGGGTCATCTAGACAGTTTCTTTTTTGTAGAGACATTTCGCCCTCTATCCGGAGGGCTTCATCAGTCAGAGGAGTTCAGGTAAACTGTTTCCTCACCAAGCAGTAAACACTTTAAGTGGCCCAACCAGTTTGCTGGACTTAAGACGGTTTCTGGGGGCCGTCCTGTCCCTCGTCAACTCCTCCCAGGCAGATAGCCACAGCCAAAGTGGTTCAAGGCAACAAAGTACATGCTCAATCATCCTAGAGTGTGTCAGGTTTTCCTTTAGTGAGCTTTTTAAAGTTAACATATACGTGTGTAAAATCAGGCACCACATGCTCTAAAGGTCCACAACTTTTTCTGGTATTCAAGTTCAGTGTTCTAGTGTTTTGATTCTTTACTCCTGCTTTTATTTACTTTTTATACAAAGTACACATACATATATAAATCAGTTTTATTGGTGTTTTATGTTGTAATAGCAAAAGGTTTCCACATGTGCAATGGTGCCGAGTGTCACAATGACTGCAGAGCACAGATGAGACATAGATATGAACACCATTTAAAACTGAGTGTAGATTTAAGCCAGTCTTTGATAAAAGTGAATGCAAAGATGAAACAAACATAATGTCCAATTAGTTTGTTAGATGGGGAAGCCACAGAGAGTGAGTGTAAAATGCACAAATTATAAATAAAATTTGATCAGACGTTAAAGAACAGGAAGTAGATATCTGGAACTCAATCAACCACAAAACACTTATTTTGATCATGCACATTAGTTAACACAATTTTAGTTAATATCAAAGTTCATGCTCAATAATCCAGGCACAAAATCCAGTAATGGTCAGTCAGGTCATCTGGACAGTTTCTTTTTTTGTGGAAAGACATTTCGCCCTCTATCCGGAGGGCTTCATCAGTCTGAGGAGTCCCAAGGAAACCATTTTCCCGACTAAGCAGTGCACTCCTTTAGTGAACAAACCAGTTTGCTGATAAGATGGTTTCTGGGGGCTGTTCTGTCCCCCCGTCAACTCCTCCCAGGCAGGCAGCCACAGTCAAAGTGGTTCAAGACATCTGGATAGAGGGCGAAACGTCTTTCCACAAAAAAGAAAGTGTCCACATGACCTCACTGACCGTCACTGGATTTTAGTTAATAGTTGACCCCGAGCGGCAGACTTAATGAAACGAAGAGAGAGATCCAAAGATAAGTCTTTATTTACAGGTGCAGGTTTTGGGGCTGAAAAGGAAGAATGGACAAGGTGAACATCTGGAGGAGTCTTTGTCATTGAGAGATGGATCAAGATTGTCTTACTGAAAATGTCTTTCTTGTAGTTGGAGCCAGAGGGGAGAGCTGTGAGGTCCCAGGAGGTCCTTATAGAGAGTGGTGAGTACCATTGGAGAGAGGAGCAGGTCGTATAGAGGGTGAAGACTGGTTCCTCAGGTTGAAGGTGTTGGTTGTATGTGGAACACAATCAGAACGAGTCGAGATCTCAAGGAGTAAAAGGCCTTGGAAGGATAGAATAGTACAGGACTTGGACATTGCTGCAGGAGATCACAAAAACAAAGATCTTTAGAGACACAATGTCAGGAGACAGTTTAGTGGCTCTCCATTACTTTTACCATAGGTAGGATAATGTCCCAGCACTGAAGGAGTGTCTGGGCTTTTATGCTGCAGAGTAGTCCTCCAAATCAGGATCAGGCATGGAGTGGTGGCTGATTGGGATTGGCTGCATCTGTGGGAGAAAGTGAGGCTGGCAGAACCTAGAAGTCCCACATCAGTAAATGTACAAATGTCAATACTGTATGAGGTTTTCTAACACTGATGCAGTTCAGTCTCATTCTAAAGATCTTAAAGAGCCTGATTCATCCAGTGCAAAGACCGTCTTGGCTAAAGGCTTGTATGTGTGTGATAATTGCATTATATTACAGTTTCTGTTTAATATAAGCCTTTAATAGGGAAACGTACATCTTAAGAGAAATAAGCAAACAGGTTGTTTTTTTTTTGTTCTGTATTTTCTAACAGCTACCTCATATATCGATTAAAATAACATATAATGTACTAAAACAGCTACAAACCAATACAGGTAGTCCCCGATTTACGAACAAGTTCCGTTCCTACGCCTGTTCGTAACTCGAAAATCGACGTAAGTCAGAACATATGTACATAGTGCACCATATACATGTACAGTACTGTATTACCAAGTACTTAGCCTATCCTAACACAGTACCCTACATAAATATAAAAAACACATACATTTGGGAGCCATAATGAAGGGAAAAAAGAGTTAGTTTCCTAGTGGGATGCTGGTGAAGCAGTTTTCCTCCGTCCATCTCCGTATTCACCAATGCGTTTACGTCGTAAAACCGCCGTCCATAAAACAGCTACTTTTCAACA
>JARVGQ010000547.1:31444022-31457502 GCA_031762355.1 Hypsolebias martinsi | reverse complement strand
ATACACACATATATACATACTGTAAAACTTAAATCAAATGGACCCAAACCTTGAACCATCTTAAAAAAATTGAGTCTATAGTGGAAGGAGTTCATTGAATTTACACGAAGGCTGAAAAACAACCAAACAAACTGTATGCAGCATGTGTTTTTCTTGTCAAGAGACTCCACATGAAAGAGGAAAATGATTTTCCCATCCCCCAGTTGGTGGAGAACCTTGTGCCGTGTCCTAAAAAAAACCAACAGCAACTGCTAGTTCCTCATCAGCGCAGCCAAGCCTCTGTGAAAACAGCGAAACCAAAGAAAATGGTGCTGAAGAAGCAACGCCAAGAGGCAGCTTCATGGAGGGGGCCTTGGGTGAATGACAGATGGAAATGACAGTAAAATCAAGGTGCATATATGAAAAAGTGAACACTTTTAGAGCAATACACCTGCATCACAGATCATCTCTGGAAATTTCAACCTTTGAGACGAGATTAGCATTTGAGTCATGTTTGAAAAGAAAAAACAAGAGGAATGACAATGGTGAGCAAGTATTTACAAGGTGAAATCTTTATGAGTACAGAGAAGTGACAAATTATTCTGCACTATTTAGCCTATAAAACAATCCTTTCAAGGTGCATGCTGGTTTGTACTTTCACCAAGTTGTACCCTCACCTTGTGTTTAGTGATTGTTCTTTTGTACCAGAAGGCTGCAAACCAATTATCATTTTGCACCCATGCACTTGCACATGTCATTATTAGCTGCATTGTCATGCAATTACAGCAATATGAATGGCGTAAAATACAGATAGTAATATTAATATTAAGAAAGAGTCCTAATTTGCCTCCTGTAGAGTGAATCATCTATGTTGCAAAGATAGAGACAAAGTGGGCAGAGGTCGGTGCAAATAGACTCAATAGATGGCTTCTTTTTATACGCAAAACGTACAAGAAAATGGTGACCAAAGCTGCAAAAAGACAACTTGGCAACGCTATGAACTGACCTGGAAATGAACAAGGTGAACATTCGCAAGATCCTGTAGCAAAGAAAACAAGGACAGGAGTCTTGACACCATAACTTTTGTTGGGCTAATGATCGTGTCAGAAAACAGCACATGCTCTTGAAAACATGGTGCAGAACTTGTATTTTTTCACAGGAACTGGGTCTGAGTGGAGACCTAGAGAGCAGCTGGTCCACGTAGGTGGCTCTAAAGGGCCAGACACCACATGGGAACAATACCGCAAGATTGTCATGGCAACGCACATAAGCACCATGGATTTCAATCACACAGCTCCGGCTTGCTTTTTTCCCCTTATTATTATTTTAACCTACATCAAATTTGATATTTCCATTCCCAGAATCCTCCTGTTTCCTAAAGTGGGACTTCAGATTGACACAGGCAGGTTTTTATCATAAAAGCTGAGTGCCAAAGTGGTTGTAGATGTGTTCCAGCTCTGTTAAAAGCCTGATGATTGACTATGGCATGGGGGTGGGGACGGTGACCTTTATTCTTCTCTACTTCACTTAGATCCCATCCTCACAGTCCCAACCACCTCCTCAGACCACCGTCTGGATCCACTGCTCTCTCTGGCTGCCATCTGGGAGGAGGCTCCCGACGAGACGTACGCCGGCGCTGCAGGCTCGCTGGGCCGACAACAGCTACTGTGATCCGTGGCGCAACACAGTCGCAGCAGGAATGTACATTTAAGACCGCTTCGGTGGTCAAATTACAAAAACAATCAGAAACTAATTTTTAAGGAACATTTTAGAATGGGGTTCTGAGACAAGGTGGACGGTTAGCAAAGGATGAGGGAACATCTAGATACATCTGAAAAATGCATTTTCTTTTCAGAAAAACAAGTAAGTAGCAAAAAAGGCTTGATTTATTCCTTTTGCTGTACAGTTATTAACACTGTACCCCAAATACCCTGATGCATGCTCAAGCTGGTGCAAGCTGGTTTTGTTTGTCAGCAGCAAACTGGTTGATCCACTATGAGAAGGTGCTATTTATAAGTCTGAGCTGAATACAGCACCTCAGACTGAGGAAGTCTTTTGGATGAAAGACGAACGTTTCTATAATTTTTTTTTTTTGAGTGTCCAGAGGACCAGACTTAGCTTTTTTAGACTGTACACCAAACTTTTCACATAATGAAACAAATCATTTATTTATTTGTTTCTTTCTGTGGTGCTCGTTCAGAACGTGCAGTTCCTTCTGAAACTCAACCATAATGGTGGTGAGCCGCTCTGCCTGCTGTGGATCTGCATCACTGCAGAGCGGAGCCTGGCCTTTAAGCTCCGCTCTCAGCGTTGCTCTCTGGAGCCAGACTGCGACAGAGCGACCACTTTTTCACGTCGTCACCAACGCTTTGACATTCATAAAACTTGGCACGACGCTCCACCACAGAAGAGACGCACATTTGGACAGAGCCATTAGAGCTGCTCTGACGAACATGTGGAGGAGCACGGCGACGCTGAAGACACGCAGTGTGAAATGTAACTCTTAATCAACATGCTTATTATCGTTATTAATCTTATTGGACTGAATTCAGAACATCTGATTCCTGGATGTGATGAAATCACAGCACTACAACAACTATCTCGTAAACAATCACCAACTTCTACATTTTCTAGCAGCTTAAAAAATTGGTATTCTAAAATGAACCTTCAAAGAAATGCAGCGATATTTCTCAAGAACTCTTGGGTTTAATAAAATATAATTAAAGAGTGAATAACAAAAGCTTTTAAAATTTGTGCTGCAACACATTTATAGGTTTATCAAATCAATGTAAGAATTATTTTTTGTGCTTTTTAGCAGGGCGGCACTCACTTTGTTTGAGCTTTACACAAAAGCACAAAAGAAAAAAAAAACGTCTTGATCTCAAATACAGTATTTAATCAAAATATTTTAGTGCTGAGCAGGCAGTTCTTGGGCTTCATCACCCACAGAGATCAGAGCTGAATGTGACTAATCCCTGCCCACGCACAAGAGTTTTATTTATTTATTTACAAGAATCGAAGACCGTCACATAAAGCAGCTAAAATGCAGCAGATTAGCCATTAAGTAACATAAAGAGAACACCTGAAAGATTTTGTGAGGGATGCTAAAAATTTGCCTTAAGTTTCAACACATGTAAATGTTCTTCTATAAAATCCAGTTTTATTTTACGAGTTACTTTTTTAATGGTTTAAGGCGAGAAAATGTTGTTTTGATGGCTGAACTGTAGAAGTGCAAAGAAAACCAAGACACAAGGAAACATTAAATCTGCTTCCAATAGCTCATTAAGATTACCATGGTAACCACACACCTGTGTCTGCAACTCCTTGACAGCAGTCTTAATACTACAGGGAGTAATGCAGAGCAGGAAGTAAGCCTCAGACAATAAAATGCAAATATGATGGGTTGTTTGAAAAAAAAAATTCTGTACAGGAAATGACAAAAATGTGTGATGGTCATCATGCACACAGGCTGCTGCTCAGAGGACCAGCTGCTCCCATGTTTTGTCACTTAAAAACAGGTTATTGAGCATGTACTGCTTTTATTTGTTCATTCTGATTTTACTGATTGGCTATGTGCTACACCCCCCTCCCCCCTTTGAGTTTCAGTTTAGCTCAGTGACGCTACTGACTAAACACACGCAATGACATTTACTGTCCAGTCTTAATAGATAACCAGGAGCCTGAGGTCACGTATACGTTTATGCATCTACAAAGTTTTCTGCCAGTTTCCAGTAGAAATTTCTGAGTTCAGATACGATGGAAAGCATTGAAAGTTTAAGCGTGCACGCTGCACTTGAGGGGAATTGTGAAAAACCATTAAATCCTACAGAAGTGACATACACAGAAGTTTACATGTTGATGTAAAGATAGCAACAGCAGCGTTTGTGGGCCTAAGATCAAACTGCAGTTGTGATTTCAAAATGCTATACATGTATTCATCATATGAAGTTCATTTTCCTGTAACCTGTTAAAACTTAGAATAATGCTTCATCCGTGAACTTTGCCTTAACTACAGTGCTCCAAAATGGTCTGGGTATTCTTACTTTTGTCCAAGTCTCATGTCCACTATGAGAAGTCTCTTCCCAGATTTTATTTTTTTTTAGATTTGACAAATCACAGCACATTACTCCTGATCAGGGGTCATGTTTTGATATAGGCTATATATTTGCTGGGGTTTTTTTACGCTGCAAGAGAAGAAGTGAAGCAAAAGCTGTGATGGAAATGGAAGCTTAATGACTAAATAGTAAAAAGCATGCTTCAGTGCATGTGTATTGGCACCTTTAACAATGAGAAGACAAGAAGTCCAGGAATGTGGAGAGTAGGCCTGTCACGATAACAAATTTTGCTGGGTGATAAATTGTCTCAGAAATTATTGCGATAAACAATAATATTGTTTGATATTTACAATAATTAGTAATTATTGTCAAATTTAAGAAGAAATGTTGGTTAATTTATTTTGCGTGTAGTATCCTTTTTGACCACTGGATGGCAGTATAAGACTGTTTGAACCGAAGGATAGATAGTGAGGGAGCGCGCAGCGTGTCTCTTTAAGAGAAATGGGAAGGAGGCCCCTTGACATGTCATGGGCTGTCTCTCCTTACTGTTTTTTGATTCTCAAAATGACGGACGCTCGGTGTGGTGTAAGCTTTTTAGCATAGCATTTGCCACACAAAGATTTTAATTTAAAAAATCAGTAAACAAGCTCTCAGCTTCTTTTTACAGAGAAAAACAACTTTTTACATGAAGGTACAGGTTTCAACCATGAATTTTGGATCTTTGACAAGACGGAGATTTTTTCCTGAGGTCAGCCTGTTAGCTTAGCTTGTAGCTTAGCTTCTCAGCTTAGCTGCTTTTAACGATCCAAAAATGTGATTTTGAATGGTTAAAACAGATTTTAAAGAGAAAGGGAGGGGTCAGTGAAGAACACCGAAGTTGAGCCTTTTGTCATCCAGTGTTTTCAGTAGAAAGAGAGACACGAAGAAACGATAAAGCCGATAAATGAAAATGATCAACTTCATTTTAATTTATCGTGCAATTAATTGATTTATTGTTTATCGTGACAGGTCTAGCGGACAGCCTCACCAGGTTGTCGCTCATAACTCGGGAGACAAACTGAGATTTAGTTCTCTAACTGAACAAACTAGAGGTTGACATTAAGCAGAGATAAAGAATATGTCTTTGTTGAAAAGTACACATAAAAAATGCAAACCAAAGGGGGTTTTCACAGAGGCTTTGCCTGCGTTTGATCAGAATGTGTCTGCAGGGCTGATGTTCTGCAAGCTGTGGACAAAACACGCCCACCTGCTTCTAAAAGAGACACGGCAAAGTCCCGCTTCATAATTATACATAAAACCCACCCACACAAACTGTGGCTACCTGATGAGGAGGGAGAGTGTGTGTTGCTCTGGGTGCGTCACGTCTCTACCGGTGTGTGCGTTCTGCTTCCCCACAGCTCTGTGCTAGAGAGAATACAGCAAGTTATTCCCCAAAAACCTGACTTGGAGCTTTTAAAAGATTTTGTGTTTCTAGGAAAAAGAGACATATTAGATATAGGAGTAACAAGAGTACAAATAACCACATCAAAAAGAACCGTTACCCAAAATCTGCTTCTGTTGGTTGCATCTAAAAAACTGGAAACAAGTTGTACTAAAGATCCTGATTCTTCTTGTGTCTATTATACAATCAGCTGCTTTTAAATGACGGGACCTGAGGTATAAATGTCAGCCAGATACAGAGGAAACCTCTCTGCAGAGAGGAGCATGGCAAACATAAAAGTTTTTTTTTTTCCTTCTTGCCAGGCCATCTCATCGTGCACCATTCAGAGACAAAATGGTGTGGCCTGCCATGTCCACATACTGAGGTTACAGAGTTGTTGTTTAACATTAGTTTCTTCTTTTATCGTGATTTTGACAGTCATTCATAAAAAAATACTAATAAAATAAAATACCAAGCTGAGATCAAAACAAAAAATCAGAAATGTATAGACATTAGGACAAAACCCAAAGTAATTAAAAAAAAACATACATATTCAGAAGTAGAGTTGTTTTTGATTTCAGCATAATGTACATTTTCCTGTGCACGTTGTGATTTTTGGTGGAATGCAACATGAAAGAGTTTACATAGGTTGGATTTTTTTTTGTTTGTCTTTTGAAGAAATATGATTAAGGTTAACTTATCCACCTGTTTTCAAATACCCCCTCTGGGTCTCTCATTTCTTTCAGTGTGAGACAATAAAAAATAAAAATACATCCCCGTCAAGTTTCAACCTGGAGTTACGTTACATCTAACAACTGATAAACCAAAGAGAACCCCCCAATCAGTGAACACAACTCCTTATTCTTTCTCTGAGCAGGGAGGGACCAACGTATCTCCAGGGAGAAACCAACAACTAAAGTAAATCCCAAAATGTTTGGACTTTGTTTTTGAGCTCTACAACCAAAAGAAGAGCATTCAAGCAGGAACAGCTAGGTGCACCCTGTTCTCTGTCAGTCTGTGGCTTAGCCAAGACGTGTAGTTGCAAGAAAATACCTGAAAAATGTCTACGTGGCACACATTGGTCAGTCAGACATTTGAAGTGTCTCTTTTTCTCTTTCCCCTCTTTTTGTGAGAGGAAAGCAAAACAACAAAATGTCAGAGACAGTAAAAGAATAGTGGAGGACACAATATTTCCCAGGGTATCACCTTTCGCCTTGCCAAGCTCCAAGGTAAGGGATACATTAAAGTATGAGGCACCTGGAGGAGTAAGAGTTCTGTAGATGAGGTACAGAAATTGGGCTTTTTGCTTCCCACATTTACAGACGGGTGAAAAATTAAAGGGGAAACTTGTTTGAGCTTTATCCTGAAGAAAATGTATTCATGCTGTAGGGAACCTGCTGGCATGGGTCAGGCCCAGTCAATCCAGGGGATTTTTTTTTTTTTTTTTTTTTTTGAGTGATTCCTCCAAGCCTGTGATAAAACCTTTTTTTTTTTTTTATCTTGATGTAAGTTATCTATTTCAGCATGGCCGTGCTCTGTCTAATGGACATGGAGGTAACTGTAAAGTTTGTTTTAAATAATGGGTTTGTAGGCTGGTGGAGACTTGGCCGTGTTTTCTACCACCATCATTATTAAAACTCCAGATGGATTTTTGTGTTTTAACGTGGGGCGGCTGTGGCTGAGTGGCTGGAGAAGTCATCCTCCAATGGGAGAGTTGGGTGTTCAATTTCACCAGCAGTCACATGCTGAAGTGTCTCTGGGCAAAACACTGAACCCCTCATTGTCTTCGATGTGTGTCCCATCATTGTATGAATGTGATAAATCACCGATTATCTTTGTAGAGATCTAGTAGAGTGCTGTATGAATGGGTAAATGATGGCATAGATTGTGTTGTAAAGAGCTTTGAGTGTCTTGATAAGATAGAAATGTTGATATATAAGTATAGTCCATTACCATTTTTTAAAGAATGGCACTCTAACTCGATTCAAATAACTGGCCCCACACAGTAGGTTGATATTGGAGGACATTGTTGGAGTGTCTGGAAATGTCAAGCACTCATGAAATACCTTGCAGCTGCCTAAACCGTTGGTCAACCACTTTCTACAGGTTTATGGTCTGGTTCAGAACCAGTCAGCTCAGGTTCATGGTCTGGTTCAGAACCAGTCAGATCAGTTTAATGGTCTGGTTCAGAACCAGTCAGATCAGGTTCATGGTCTGGTTCAGAACCAGTCAGATCAGGTTCATGGTCTTGTTCAGAACCAGTTAGATCAGCGGGCATTTGGTCAAATCAAACTCATGTTAAAGTTGGTTTATAGGAGAGAAAAATCATCTGTTCACAATAAAACAGCCTGAGGTATCTGTCTTTGCTCTTAGAAAAAAAAAACACACACAAAAAAAACATGAAAATCTAATACATCTACTGTATTTACACTAACCTTTGAAGGAGTGTCTATTGTTGAAGGAGTTTTGCACGAGGAGTTGTCTTGTGAACCTCATAAGAATTAAGCTGCCTCACTGGCATGCTTTTCTCCCTTTAATCTATCACCCGTCTGTGAAACATATACATTAAATATAGTGTAGGTAGTTGAGTCTGCGCCATTTTCCGGCTGACCAATTCTGCTGCCCAGATCATGGGCTCAGTCCTGAGACATTTACAGTACTGGAGGCTACTGATGCACGCCTGCTTGTAGACTCAGCAGCGTTACCAATGCTAATGAAAGCAGCTTAAAATAAGAGCAGAAATATAAAAAAACAGTCTGTTAAAAATGAAGTGTCAATGCTGAATCTGGGCAATGCCTTCAGTTCACAAAATTCTTGTTACATATAGGTGGAAACAGATGTGCAACGATCTCTCAAGTACACTTGAAAACAGTGCAGAGACTCAGCTCAGTGAGGGATTTTTCAGACAGGTGGAGCTGCTAACCACTCGACAAGAAACATTCAGAAGAACCAAAGAAAAATCAAACAAGAAATAAATATACGTATACCACAAATGGCATGCACCATCGTAGATTAGGTCAGGCTGGAAGTGGGACTACAACCCCCCCCCCCACCCCCCATTGTTTTTATAAAACAATTAAGCTACAACATTACAATTCCAACGGCCAGCAAGGGTCAATTAGAGAAAATTCAGTAGATTATTTAGAGATTGTTGTAAATTATTCACACATACTATTTGGCATTGGAGGAACTGCCCCTCTCAGGGGAACTCCGTCTAAGTGCTGTTTGAATTTGTTCATGCAAACCTGTGCATTAAATGCCAATTACATCGTTTGTGTACGTATATTTTGTTCTTCATGTGTTACATGAAATAAGCCAACAAAGAGGCTTAAAGGACTTTCCCTCCTTTTTTTCAACAAGGAAGGAGCCCAGCATCAATCGTGTTGTAAAACAAATATTCAGAGCTGGATGAGCATCTCTGCCAACACCAGAACTTTGACTGGGTTCAGATCAGTGCATTGTTTCTACGCTGGACCCAACTCAATGTGCACACCAACCTTTTAGACACTTTACATGCTTCGCATTAAGTGTTGGATGCATTTCATGCATGGTGCCCCCAGGAATTATTTCATCTACCTGCGGGAGTCTATAGAACAATTCAAGCAATTAATGTGGATAACCAATAACCACATAAAAGGACCAAGATTGTATACAATAGGCAGTACATGATTCTAGTTCTATTTAGATTGTGACCAATT
The DNA here is from genome assembly GCA_031762355.1 of Hypsolebias martinsi. Taxonomy (NCBI): domain Eukaryota; kingdom Metazoa; phylum Chordata; class Actinopteri; order Cyprinodontiformes; family Rivulidae; genus Hypsolebias; species Hypsolebias martinsi. The sequence goes on along the minus strand of JARVGQ010000547.1, from coordinate 31,448,350 downwards.
TCATAAATATGACATATGGTGAGTTTAGACATCTTTGTCTTAAGATTGTGTTTAATTACTCACTACTCTAACCATAATATTAGTTAAATCCCAAAATCAGCCCAAAAAGTGGTGCATGCCATTTTTAAAAGAAAAACAATCAAATTAAATAAATAAAGTGTACAATTCATTTTAAAATGGAGTGAATAATCATTTCATCTGAGCAAAGTTACAATTCTTGTGTTAAAACACTCACAGACTGGGTGAGCACCAGGCAGTGTCAGGAGCAAAGAGCATGTAGATATGAGTGGAGGGAGAACAACAAGACAACAGGACACACAATTCGCTTGTTTCAGGCGTCAAACTTTTTTCTTCTTTTGTGCAGAGGTAATTGGGAAGGGCAAAAAAATAAAAGTATAGTTTGGGTCCAAGCTGCAGCTTTCAGAACATCTCCAGACTAAAGCTTTTTAATTCCTTCTCTCTGCTCTCCTTATCACTCTCTGCTCCATTTGCCCCAGAAGAAGAGCTACACTACATCCATAACTCTCACTTTATTTCTCTCCTGTGTTTTCCTCTTATGTGTGGAAAGTGCTACTTCAGTTCAACGCCACGAGTTTAGTTGTCAAACCCAACATTAGTGTTTTTCTGCCCTTTCTGTTTCAGTAGCAGGTCTATCTCCTATGGCACTGCCATAGTAATCATGTGGCATTACCACAGACAAAGCATCAGTGAGAGGCATGTCCTGTCCTCCTCTCGGTCTACTATAGGTCCAACAAGAAATCACCATATTCATAACCCACATCCACTGTCTCAGTTACCCTGAGTTAAAATGAGGAAAAAAGAAAACACCCAGAATTATGGATTGGCTTTTAAATAGTCAGTCATAATAACTTATAATATATTAAAATCTGCCTTTCCCCCACCTATAAACTACCCCTCCCCCACTGCATATTACCCACCCCCTCACAAAATGACCACCCCTCAATAAATGCACGTTTAACACATCACTGCCTTTCAATTGTCTTTGAAGTTTGAAAGAGAGAAACTGTTTAAAAACTAATCAACTAAGCTGCACCTGCTTAGTTTGATAAAAAATAAAATAAAAACCATCAGCAACATGTTGAACAAGCTAAAAGTGATCCACCTGGGCTAAAGCCTTTGTAGGAGCTCAATAATGAACTGGATAGCAGCACAGTTTCACATTCTGGTCCTAAAAGGCTGTCATCCAATAAAGACTTCCAGGAGGGGGAGGGAGGTTCACTTTGTCACCATTTGGAGGACAATCTGAAGGTGGTTCCGCCTTTTTGGGATCAGCATTGTCAGGCTGATGGAGGTCCATGAGGTAGCATCCCACCCTAAAAGCAGCTGATCCATAATCAGAGTACCCTTCAAGTTGTCCCATGGCAAAAAAAGAGGGCGAATTCGGGTTGTCCTGCATCTGAATATGAATCAGCATTCAGAGGCGATGTGCACCTCTGACCCATTGCAAGGTTACGACTGGGCTTCAGAGACAGACCATAAGTGCATGATGCATGGGCAACAATGCCGAGGTAACCTGGTCTGTGAGCGCCAGACCCAAAGTGTAGTGCAAAAGAAAGCAAAACAAATGAAAAGAAAAGAGAGGAAAAACACGTTGATTACAGAAGTCAGTAGTGTCCACAAAACTCACAAACATGCATCCCTGAATGACTTTTGTGTGTCTTCTCTCGCTCAGAAGAGAACAGGTTAATCTTGCTTTCGTCTGCACAGAGATAAGCACAATATTTTAAGGAGTAAAGAAAAAATTTGCAGTTAAAGCATCATGGCTACCTGGCAATAAGAGAATGGGTCTGTTTCAGAACCCTGGTGAGGAATATCAACGGTGCGATTTATCCTTGGAGGTGGCTTCAGAGGTAATACAGAGCACACTTACCAATTTTCAGCTAGTTTCCACGAGTTGGGGAAGTTATAAAACGACTAATCTGTCAAAGTTTTTTGAAAAATTTCAACATTCCCCTCAACTTCTCCCCCAAATTGAATTTGCCCAAAACCCAAACTGCATTTATAAGCAGCAACATATGACTGTGTCGAGTTCAGACCAGAGGGGAGTTTGGGTTTGGGCTGGGGGCTATCAGCATGCTTTAGACATTTTCATCAGCTGTCTTTTACTTAGTTCTTTGTTGCATTTGTTAAGCTCTTGGATATAAAAGCTAAACAAATGCTTGTTCAGCGTCTTTCAAGTGACGCAGGTTTAAATCGCTCCGACTGGTTATTTTTCTTCAGTTTGTTTTTAGGAATCCTCCTCACATTATCCTTGCGTTTGTGCTCACCCAGATACTGCAAAGTAATTGGCACAAAGAAAGCCCCATCCATCTTGAAGTTACTTAGGTCGTGTGACTGAGGTTTACATGTGTAAGTTGTTTAGTCGATTGGTTTATCGTCATCCTCCTCTTCTTTTACATTGTCTTTGAGCTCAGCAGCTGCAAGCGGCAGACTGTCATCGCGTGGGGTTGTAGTGGGTGTGTTCTCCGATTCTGTGGCAAAATCCTGACTTCCGGCATCTATTTTCATCATCAGCTTGAGCTTCTTTTTTGGAGGGTTCTTCAGCGTCCCCATGCGCTCCTTTACCTTGTACTCAAGGGTGCTGTGTGGGATTCCATACATGTTCTGTGCCTTAGACACACTCATCTTCCCACTCATCACTACAGCTATGGCTTCCTCCAGAATCTCACTGTTGTATTGACGATAGCGACCCCTCTTCTTTCTTGGCTGCTTGGAGTTTGGGTCTCCTTCCATATCAGAGATGGAATACGCTGGCCCAGAACTGGAGTGGTCCAAATCAGAGCTCCAATAATCGGCTGCCCCATCCAGCAGACTTCCAAGACTGCCTCCTCGGCGGTTCTGCTTGGGCAGGATGGCTCTCAGTTTCCGACTTAGGGTGTTTTCACCATGGCCACCTCCCCCTGCCCCCATGGTTCCATAACCATACAGCTCAGAGGCATGGGAGTCCCAGGAAAGATCCATCCCTCTAACTTGGGGGATTTTTAGGTCCACTGGCGGTGAATGGCCCTGCTCTCTCTTGCCCTCATTGTGATGATGTTGGGCCTTCGAGACTTGATTGTGGCTGTGATGGTGGAGGGATTTTTTATAAGAGAAGGCTCCATGGTGGTTTTGTTGGTGATTCTCTAGGATTGTAGGCAGGTCTTTGAGGTCACTTAGAGCTCCACCAGCCTGCTTTAGTTTCATCAGGCTTTCAAGGTGAGCCTTGCTTCCCCAAAAAGAGGAATTGCCCTTCTGACTAAGCATGGAGTGGGACTGCCCATGATTTAACAAAGCAGCTGACTCTAGGTTAGCCAAAGAAAGGGCAGTGGGCTGACCCAAAAGGCGGTGCTTCTGGCTGAGTAGCTCTTCTTTGATGCGCAGTGAACGGGCTAATGGGGGCTTGAAGGAGTTGGAGTTGACGTAGTTCTCCCTCAGTCCATCTTGCAAACTTTTCTGCAGAGAACCATCTTCTTCCTCAACCTCTGACAGGGTATGTTCTGCTTTAGACAAATGTCTGCAAGGAGAAGAACAAGATTATTTGTGGTGGCAAAGTTCTTAAACATGTTGCATTTTTGTTTAAAAAAAGAGTCTGATGAAAATGACATTTTTGACCTTGTGTTTACATTCTGTAATATGATGCTCACCAAATCATTTAATAACAAACCATAAAGTCAATACAGAAAGTAGTCAGAATAACTTCTTTTTCAGCAGTTTTGATATATTGAAGCCTGACGGTGTACTAACTTCAAACAGTTTTTAATAATCTACATTTAGTTCCCTATAATTATAAAGCGAAGAAAGATTTTTTTTTACAATATTGTAATTTCATTGAAAAGAAGAAAAAAAACCCATTAATTTTGGTTAAGAATTTCAATTCATTACTTAAAACTTTTTTGAAGCACTTTTGGCAGCAATTCCAACCTCAGTTCTATCTTTGCACCTTAAATAGTTTAGGGTTTGATGCAACAAGCTCCACATCTTGACTGAGAGAGTTTCTTTTCTGCATGTTTGAAACACAGTTCGGTTGGATGGGAACCTTTGGTGTGCAGGCACTTTCAGCTTTATCCAGATATGTTCAATGGGGTTTAAGTCAGGACTCTGGTTGGGCCATTCAAGGACATTCATAGAGTTGTCTTAAATCCATGTCTGTATTGTCTTTGTACATTTTGGGTCTGTGTCATGTTGAAAGGTGAACGTTAGGCCCAGTCATAGGTCCTGAACACAGTGGAACATGTTTTTATTGAAGGTATGTACCGTATTTTCCGGACTATAGGTCGCAGTTTTTTGCCTAATTTGCATGCCCTGTGACTTATAGAGCGAAGCGACAT
>JARVGQ010000547.1:31358979-31371827 GCA_031762355.1 Hypsolebias martinsi | reverse complement strand
ATAGTTGAATGACAAAAGATATTTATGTTGTGCCACTTTCTGCAAAGTTCATAAATCATGTCACAGACGCTTTAACTAAGCAGCAATAAAATAAAGTTTTTGTCGACATTCAGCACCGATTTTTATTTTAAAAAAATATTTAGTCAATATGAACAAAACATGAGCAGATGTTACGACCGTACAAAGTAGAACTCGAACTGAACGTGTTACTGCGAGATGGTCCAGGCGGATGATTCAGACCTCTCAGGAGTAACGACACCCCCCCCCACCAGCTGACACAAGTTCTTCTCTTCAGCTTGTTAAAGATAAAGGAGTGGTTCTCAAAATAACAGAAATAACCTTTGGGGTCATTTTTAAATTGAAATGATAAATATTTAGTAATAAACATGTTTTCCTCATCGTTTGTTTATTTCAGCTGTTTCGTATGTTTTGGTTCACGTTAGAGTTTTAACGTCTCTTTGAAGACGAAGGTTTTCTTCTGTCGTGTCTGAAAAACGTTTGTTGGAGAAAATAAAGTTTCAGATTTTAAAATCTGCAGGAATCAGATCAATTAAATATAAAAGTATAAAACGATAAGTAAAGACGCTCTGGAATAAACAACCTGCAGGTCCGTCAGAAAAACACTCCAACTCGCTGGCTTTCAAAATAAAAGTTCAGTCAAAATGATGCTGGTCCAACAGGTCTGACCTGGGATCAGTTCCTCGGTGGCCTGAAGGAAATGGACCACGTCAGGTTCTCAAAGGTCCTTAAAGTCCAGCAGAACTTTGAGGGGTTCCATAAATCTGTCAGAAGGTTCTGTGTTTGTCCACAGGGAACAAATCCTCCTGGTTCTGCTGAAGAACTGTGGCGGGTTCCTTTGGGTTCTTCTCGGGTTCCTTTGGGTTCTTCTCTGGGCTCGGATCATGGCGGGTTCTGCCAAGAACCGCTAAAAGTCCAGCAGCTACACAGAACCAGATGTGGGTCCGGTTCTACTTGAGAACCGACGCTCCTCTGAGAACGTTAAGGATTTACTGACCGGACCTCTAGCACCCGCAGCAGGACTCCACACCTGCGCTCATCTCTGCATCGGGTCAGGGTTGTCGGGTTGATTCTCTGCTTTTGAGCAAGGCAACTGGGCTGATTCAGGATCAGAAGCTGGAGCCTTGAAGAAAACGTTGAACAAGTGAATGAATAAATGAAAAAAATGGATGAATAAATGAATGAATGAATAAAAAATGGATGAACAGTTTCTACCTGACAGAACAGGTAACCCGGTGGTTCTGACTCACCTGGTGTTTCTTGAGGCGGCAGACACAAACGAGGACGACGAGGACGACGCTCAGGCAGACGCTCAGGACGACGTAAACGCCGATCCTGGAGCGAGCTGAAGTAAACAACAACAAAACGTCAGAGCTGGAACAACAGAACCGTTCAGAAGAACGAACGAGTCCTCACCAGTTCGGCCCGACTCGTTCTGCGGAGAGGACGGACGTCTGTTGAACACCGGTGTTTCAGACAGCGTGGTGACAGCAACGTTTGGGTCTGAAGCAACAAAAGACTGAGTAAACAACAACAAAACCCAAACAAACAGAAGCGTTGATGCTGAACAACCGGAACCATCGGTTTGGACCCGCTGACTCACCGACAACCAGCAGAACCTCTGCGTCTATCCTCAGGTTTGGGATGAAACATCTGAATCTGCCGCCGTCTTCCAGCGTCACGTTCCTGATCTTCAGGGACACGTCTCCGTGTTTCAGTCCAGAGGACAGGGACGTCCTCTGGACGTAGGACGCCACCATCACGTCCTGGTCCGGTCTCTGGAACCGGTACACGAACACGTACTCCACAGCCCTCTGTCTGTCTGAAGTGTGCGCCCTGAGGTCCAGTTTGGACCACTCCACCGTCTTCCTCTCGGCGTCCCAACCGGGGTCCACGCGACACGGCAGGATGACATCATCACCAGGAGCCACGACGACTGGCTCAGAGGAACCAATCAGGTGGTACCGACCTGGAAACAGGTGAGATGAAGACTCCTGAACCAGAACCAGAACAACGAGTCTTGAAAACCTTTAAAATGTTCTGATGAAGTTTTCTCCACATCGATGCTTCTTCAACTTTTCAGGTTCTGAGCCCAAAAAAAACACCAGAACCTTCTGACCCAAACTAACTTTGGATACTGCAAGAACAAACTCATACGCAGGCCAAATAATCAAGAGCAAAACCCAAAATGTGACCGTTTGAATGTAAGTTTTAACCTAAAAACACATCGTCTTTTATAACAATTCATCTTAAGATCACAAACTGTTTTTTGTGACCCCCCCAGGACGGTCCTGACTCTCGACCCAACTTTGGGAACTGCAGCCGTTTTACAGCGACAGACAAAAACGTACAAACTTCAGCTTCCTTCGGCTGATTATTTCACAAAAATAAACAATATTTTAATTCTAATATTACAGAACTTTGGTCACGTCGTGAACAGAAAAAAACAACTTTATTTTAGTCAAAAACAGACTTGTTAAAACAAGATTTTTTTTCTGCACTCGCTCTCGCACAAGACGGACGCCTTCTCCTCCCGTTGTCCTCTTCCTCTTCCTCCTGCTGTTTTACTCTCCGTCGGGGTCTCGGAGCTCCTGTTAAACATCTTCCGAACAAAAAATACTATTATGATACTCAGTAGACAAAATCCTGTCAACAAAGCGACAGGGTCTGCAGAGCCCTCATGTCCCGCTGAGACTGTTTCTGTTTTGTCTCAGGAGGACTCTGAAGACATATCTAATTGGACTTATGATATCAGGTTTCCTGCTTTTTGGAATCAGCTGGTTTATCGACATACAATAAAGAAAGCTGCAGCCAATTTGGCCCACGTCAGGCTGGCTGCCTTGAAGGTTTGGTTCGTGCTACGAGTACTCAAAATCAGCTGATTTAGGAGCTAAACTGTAAGATGGAGGCGATTTGTGAGAACTGCAGGCCACCTGCGGCTTCTAGGACCAGTCAACATGTTGGGGACGACCTTGAAGGAGGCTCATGGCATGGATCAGTAGAATGCCCACAAATCTGGCCATTTTGGATCATTGAAAGTTCCAGCAGGACTCAAGGATGACAAGGAAAAAAAAACAGTCTACCTGAAAAAAATCAACAATTGTGGCTCATCTGAATCTGACGCCTGCGTTTGGCCTCGAGAACGGGCCGAGTATCAAATTTCTCCAGGGATATGTGTAAATTAAAGAAAAACTTCGTCTATCCCCTCCGCCCATCTTTCAGACGACTGTACGAACATAATCTCACTGCATCTCAGTACAATGATAATCAAGCTGATTCTGTTAAAAACATACGTTTTATGAACTTTGAACACTGTTGAGTCATTGAGTTGAACCATGTGAGGAGATAAACAACAAAATGACTCAACAAACATGAGATTAACTGTCTTAATTCACCCGAAACATCAGATTAACTCTGAACAAAACCAGTTCTAATAACTCTCATACAGTCTCTATTATTAACATTTAAATACATATTTGATATTATGACAACTGGATTTAAGCCGATACTGTATAGTCCCTCTAATTAGACCTAATAATGTAATAAAGTTAAGCTATTTGCTTCTTTTACTGCTGTTTTTTTTAACCACACCTAAGTAAATAAGTCAGAGGTTTATTATAGTAATTTTGTTCCAACAATTTCTGATGTTACTCATGGTTTAACAGCTAATATTAGCACCGTGATTAATTCATCACTAATATTATTTTGATCAACATTAGTGACTGACAGGAGAGGAAACGTGTCAAAGTTCCTGTAAATTTCAACGTAAATGTCCCAGTTACGTTTTTCAGTTTTAATTATTGTTCTGACTACTGGTTTTGTGACGGAACTGTTATAAATAAAGTTTTTTAGCGAGAAAAAAAAAAAAAGTTCCCCGGAAGTTGACGTCAGCGAACTTTCCGTTGTTGCTAAGCAAAATATAACCTCCTTGTTTGTCTCAAAATAACCCGTAAATTAAAAAAGTATACATATTAATCATTAAGTGGTTAAAGTGTTAAATTAAAATCTTATCGGGTCAATATTCAAACTACAACTCAACTTTCTAATAATCCCGCCGTGTCAGTGCGACCAGACTAACCGTTAATTATCACGACTTTAAGTTTAATCAGGGTCAAAACAATTTAAACTATAATTTACTACAACCTGAACGAGACGGACTGTTAGCAAAATGTCTAAGAGGGAATTCGGCGAACAAAGCACGGACACAAACCAACGGTAACATTCATTCAACCTTTATTTATCCAGGCTGGTCTGAGGACTCGTTTAACGAAAACAATAAACTACAGTCAAAATAAAAGCAGCAACAAACAGAACTACTCCTGAATAAACTTATTAATAATGGTTAGTTGAGAGAAAAGTGTCAGCGCTCACCTTGAACAGAAATCCAGAACAAACAGAAGAATAAAGTCCAGAGTAAAGACGAGTGGAGCTCCTTCTTCTCCACGCACATGTCCCAGGACTCACCGGCTCAATGAAGCACAAACATGCAAGTGGAGCAGGGAGTAAAATACTTGCGTAATGACGTCAATGCAAAGTAACTCCGCCCACGTCCGTTCTCTCTCTCTACGGCTCTGGGTTCACATGGCAACTGAAAACAAACTATCCATTCATTATTTATTTACACAACACGACTGAAAAAGGCAAATAAAACCATAAAAACAACAAAAAACTCGCTCTGATTTCTTCTAAACCTTTAAAGCGCAGTGTCGCCTCATTTTAAACAACATGTGCTTTTACAGTGAACTTGTGGCACAGTTTTTAAACCTAATAATCTATTTCTGATTTTAAAAATCCGACTACTGTATTTACAACATTGACGGGGATGATATGTGTAAAAAGAGCTCGTTAACACACAGAGACTTAATTAAAATGTTCTTGTTTATCAGGCAGTGCATTAAAACGTGTTGGCAGTGAAACTAAAGCTCTGTCTGTGACGTCATGAAGTCTGGGCTGAGGCCCTGACCCACTTCATCCTCTCTCTTCATCTGCACGAGTGACAACTTCATGCTGTTATGGAACAATTTAGAACATTTTAAAACTTTGTGAAAACCTGTGTGTGTGTGTTATTTAAAGGTTCTGATTTTTATGGCAAGGTTTTCTGTCTGTGTGAAGAGCAACATTAATTCCAACATGGTGGCTGAACTCTAAGGCGGTATTAAAAGCGAAAGTGGCACAACATGTAACAGTTGTAATAAACAATGAGATCACCGCAAAATGTCTGATTTAGTCTAAAAACTTGGTTAGAGTTTCATGTGGAAAAACTACAACGTCCATGACGCACTACAACTAAAGGTTAGCATAGCAGTTAGCACCAGCTGGCTAGAATCGACCCATGTTGTAAATCAGAACATGTTCTTATTTTAATGCTTCATTAGTTCTGATTCAATAAATTTGTCATTTTGAACCATTATTGAGTGGAAGGCTAAAACCAGCCTGGTTCAGTTGGGTCCAAACTGGACCCGGTTCCATCAGTTGGTCACGTGTTCTGTGTTCTACACATGTCCCAGGAGACATTTGATAAGTTGGTCTGCTTCAAGGCCAAACGGGGGAGTCAGATTCAGATGAGCCACAATTGTAGATTTCTTTTTTTTCAGGCAGTTTTTCCTCGTCAGCCTCGAGTCCTGCTGGTACTTTTGATCCAAAATGGCCAGATCTGTGGGCATTCCTCTGGTCCGTGTTTATGAGCCCCTCCAAGGTCGTCCCAACATGCTAATGAATCCCAGAAGCTGCAGGTGGCCTGCGGTTCTCACAGATCACTTCCATCTTATGGTTTAGCTCGTAACTCAGCTGACTTTGAGTACTTGAAGCACGAACCAAAGCTTCACACAGACTCAGCAGTTTTGTCATCGCCGAAACTGCTTCACCACAATGGACCGGTACAGAGTCCACAATACTGCAGCTGCTGCGCCAATCCGTCTGTGGATCTTCACGCTCAGTTCTTCCTCCACCACTGAAGAAAATCTGTGTAGATACTGGAGCTCCTCCACTTGAGGCAGAACCTCACTCCCACCCCGGAGAGGACCGTGCACCTGCCTGAGGACCATGGCCTCAGTTAGAGGTTCTGATCCTCAAACATTAGAAGTTATTTCCTGCTGCCAAAGGCCGGCGACATGTCCTGCCTGTTTGTGAGTGTGTTTGTCTGTTAGCAAAATAACTCGTCAACATGTGGACAGACGAGCCTTATAAATAAATAATTCTCCAGATACTGAGCTGAAACTTGGCGTGGTAGTAGATGAGAGTCATCACAACAACATCTCCGGGTGCTAACAGGTGCTTTAGTGATAACTGTTCAGGTCAACTTTCACGAGCCACTCGACAGACTTGCAAGAACAATCATTGGTCCAAGTCTGATTAGAGTCAACACAGTTCAAGATGGACGAGCGTAGAAAAACACAAAAAATGTAGTAACGGTCTAAATGACAGCTGACAAGTTCAGAGAGCAGAGAAAAAGCCAAACAGGCGGGACTGTGGCCGTCCAGGACCAGGACTGGACACCGCTGGTCCAGAACCTTGGAGTGAAGAGCTGATATGCATCATCGCAAGGAATGCCTTTAGTTTTAAGAAAAGTTTCCATAGATGTTGTTTGTAGCTTTTATTTATCGTTCAAAAGCCAAACCAAGTGAGAGGACAGGGGCACTCAGAGGACTGACCAGCAGGGGGGCCGGCGCCCCCTTAATGCAAGCCGCCCTGGATCAGCCGGTGGATGCTAAAGACTTTTACATGGTTAGCGTGAGACAACAGAACAAACAACAAGTCTGTGACACACGAGCATCCTTCACAGGACGCTCCTGCTGACGTGACGTTTTCTGACACATTTCATCAGATGAAGACATTTCACGGTTTCCTGTGGTGGCACAAAGCTTCAGAGATATCTGAGCTTGTTTACAGTTTTGTGATGTCAGACTCAGCCCTGCACCGCCTCTGACATTTGAGGTGTCACAAAGAGACATCCTGCAGAAACGAGGTGCTCCTGGAGGTGTTTGAGTTTGTGGTTTTCACTCAGTCCGGGGTGTGAAGAGCCCCCCAGCCTCCTCCCGGAGCGAAGCCTCCCTCCATCAGTCAGCAGCAGCTCAGGATGGAGATGACAACCCTCTGCGCCGTCGTGGGTGAGAACGCTTTTACTCCTTAAACGTTTTCTGCAGTCACTCGTGTATTTGATTAATCTTAATGTTTTTATTGTTTTTTACTAATAAATGAGCACAACGTACGACTGAAAACTTGATGTAGTGAAAACAAACCGGTTTGTGTGTTTTTGTGGTTTTATCTATTCGGTGCTCAGCTTCTTTAATCAGCCCAATCACTTTCTGTTTCATAAATGTCTATCAATGTTTGTCAAATGAGCCTCTGAGCCACGAGAATGATAAATGTGAGATGTCTCGAAAACGTTTTGTTGTTTCAAACCAAAGTGGAACGATAAATATCCTGATGCATGCTCAATAATCCAGGTAGAAAAATCTAACAAAGTTAAGTAAGGACCTCTGGATGAATTACAAATAATACTACTACTACTAATAATTTAAAATAATTAAAAAAAACTAAAAAAAAAAAAAAAATTGTTGAAATGTTTCATCTTTAGACCAAAGGACTTCTTCAGTCTGAGGAGCTGCAACAAACTCAGTCTTATAAATAGCACCTTCTCATGGTGGATCAACCAGTTTGTTGTTGACATCCAGAACTACTGGTTGTTGAAACACCAAAGTTCATGCTCAATAATCCAGGTACAAATCAACAATGTTCAGTCAGGTAATCTGGATCGTTTCTTTTTTTTTTTTTTTTCTGGGACATTTTATCCTTCATCTAAAGGACTTCTTCAGTCCGAGGAGTACAGCACACACACAGGTGAGGCAGGATGAGCCAGACACATGCAGACATCAAGAAGTCCTTTGGATGAAGGACGGAACATCTCAGCAAAAAAAGAAACTGTCTAGATGACCTTAATGAACATTGTTGGATTATTACCTGGATTACGGAGCATGGACTTTGGCGTTTCAACAACCAGTAGCTCTGGATGTCAGCAACAAATTGGTTGATCCACCATGAGAAAGGTGCTATTTATAGGACTGAGTTTGTTGCAGCTCCTCAGACTGAAGAAGCCTTTGGATAAAAGACGAAACGTTTCAACCAGAAGAATCCGTCCAGAGGACCTGACTCAACTTTTTTAGATATTATTCATAATCTTTCTACAAAACTTTAAAATAGTCTAAATAACCTTGTTTTAGTACTAAATGTTTTAGATGCACTTTTAAGCTCAAACGTTTTCACAGCTTTAATCTGCCTTACAAATTGTAAAGTAGTAAATTATCATACGGGTGCACCTGTAAAATGTTTGATTTGTTCCTTAAACCTGACTTTCCCTGTAAAACCAGAAGATGCTGGATGACAGAACAGAACAGACAGCTTCACTCCCACTGTCCTTTCTTCATTTGTTCCCTGACTTTGAATTGGGACTGATTTGCTCCACACCAACTACTAATGGAGATGTTAATTAAATGTGTGAAAAACTTTATTAACTTTATTGAGCTTGTCTGTAAAAAATTCTCATTAAATCTATCAATCATTTTCTTCTTTTCATTTTGGAAGCTGCTGAGTTTTTGAACATGGATGTTAGATCTCCTCTAAAGGCTCCTTGTAAACTGTGTCGAAAGCTCCAGAGCTGACTTTAGCGTGTCCACACAATGTCCTCCCCTAATGTTCTGGTCACAAGTTGCTACGCTAAAAAAAAGGAAATACTTAAAATGATAATTTTGCTCATTGGTGTTATTTCTGAACAAGTGATGTGGAAGTGCAACAAAGAAATTCATTTTCACCATTTTAACACCGTTCCACACATTACTGTCATTCAGTGAGCCAAAAATCATTTTACTGCTTAAAAAAGAAAAGGAATTTTAAGGAAATTATTCCTGTGATACAATGAGTGCAAATAGGAAGTTGAAGGATTAAAAACATTAGGCCTGTCATGATAACAACATTTTGCTGGGCGATTAATTGTCTCAGACATTATTGTGATAAACAACAATATTGTTTGAAATTTGACAATAATTAGTCATTATTGTCAAATTTAAGAATAAATGTTGGGGTTTTTTGTGTGTAGTACTTTTTTTGACAACTGTATAAGACTTTTTGAACCAAAGGATGGATAGTGAGGGAGCGAGCAGCGTTTCTCTTTAAGAAAAATGGGAAGGAGCCCCCTTGATGTAACATGGGCTGTATCTCTTCAGTTCTCAAAATGGCGGATGCTCGGTGTAGTTTGAGCTCTTTAGCATAGCATTTTTCACACAAAGCTTTTAATAAAAGACCAGTAAACAAATTCTCAGCTTCTTTTTACAGAGAAAAACAACTTTTTACACAAAGGCATGGGTTTCAACCGTGAGTTTTGGAGCTTTGACAAGACAGTAGTTTTTTTCCGAGGTTGGCTTGTTAGCTTATCTAGTAGCTTAGCTTCTCAGCTAAGCTGCTTTTAACGATCCAAAAACACGATTTTAGATGGTTAAAACAGATTTTAACGCGAAATGAGAAAGGGAGGGGTCAGTGAAGAGAACCAGAGTTGAGCCTTTTGTCATCCAGTGTCTTCAGTAGAAAGAGAGAGACACAAAGGAACAATAAAGCCGATAAATGAAAATGAGGTTGATCATTTTAATTTATCATGTGATTAATTGATTTGTTGTTTATCACAACAGGCCTAAAAAAACATCACTTTAGTTCATTTCTGCTTTCATACGCAGCAGCACTCTTGTTTCCATGATACTCTAAAAAATTCAGGAGCACCACCAAAGGGGGGCTGGGGGTGGGATGCAATGGCCACCCTTATTAGTTTGCGTTGCCCCTCCACCCGACAGTCTTTAATTTGGTGTGGATTTCTATTTTCCTCTGATTGGTTTAGTCAAACCTCACAAACGAAAAGGCATTGTTTTTAAATTAGTTGTAATAATTGTTTATTTTTAAAAAATCATGAAAATGCCTAAAGGCAAGTCTCTCTGAAAAAGAATAACAGGTTTAGGTTGAACGGTGTAAAATATTTTGATGTAAAGAATGACTGTCCTCATGTCAGAGCGCAGGGTCACACATATTATTTATGTTTTTATAAATACGAGCTGAAAAGCAAAAAGGACTAAGAATGTTCATGCTCAAAAAGGACTAACTTTAATGAGCTGTGCAACTGTGTTCTTCTCAATTAGTCATTTCAGCTGTAATATAAAAATACAAAGAGCTTAATCAAAAGATGATGAACTTGCATTTTGCACAGTTTTTTAATGGTCTGTATAAATAACCAGCTCTAATAAAACTCACTGTCTGGTATGGCTTTAAGCTTCAGTGTTTCACCAAGCGGCCCACATGCCCTTTGGAAACTTTCTGGAGGGGTCTCTGGTAAACGGCCTTCAGTCTGACTTGAGAACAAGTAGAACGTCGACATGAGCAGGAACAGTAGATGCAGCTGACCAGGGCTCAGAGCGAGGCTGAAGAGTCTCACGCCCACGCAGTCGTTTGTCGGCCATTACATCTGGATGAGTTTGGAGGATTAGTCTGAAGCTCAGTTTCAGAGGTCACTGAGCTACAAATCTGAGTCGGGCGCACAAACGCACACTTCTAATGAGACTCTGTGACTCACTGTGTCCTCACACACACACACACACACACACACACACACACACACACACACACAGCTGAGGCAGATGAACCACACGTACAGAACATGTGCAGCCTAAAACACAGGCAGCATCTCTGTGTTCGTCAGCCTCATCTGGTCCCTGACACACTTGATTCACATGAATTAAAACTACCCCCTGCCATAGCGATGGGGGTTGGGGGGGCAAAGCGTGGGGGTGGGGTGTCAAGGTGTTGAGCAAACATGCTCAGCGAACAGTAGCATTATACAGGAGAGCAGAAAATCCAATTTGTGCAGGCGGGGCCTCGGCCACCTAACGCAGCGAGGGGGCTTGTCACCCTCCACTACACGCTGCCCTGCCCCTTTCTTACCCCAACACGGGTGGGGTAGATTTTTTTTCAAAGCCTTTAATGCCTCTGATTAAAAGCCAGAGGCAAGGATCGAGGGTCTTCACTTAGAGACGAGTGATTTTTTTAGGCACAACGGAGCAGAGGGGACAGATGTGGGACATCAGCCCCCTGGAGCAGCTGGGATCACATTTAATCCCAGATCACTGCATCTTCTGCTACATGTCCTCAAAATCTGAAAAAGTCCTAAAAAGCACTGACTTCATTTTTTTGACAAAGAAGCTTTTAGGTCCTGAGCAGGACAATTTGTCCAAATCACCCCAGACACGATCCAACAACAGAAATTAACGAAAAACGCAGCAATATCTGCTGTAATGACCAAATACAACAGAATACAAATATGTCAAAGGATACATTTAAACTTGTAATTACACAAGTATTAAGAAGTCTTAAAAATACAAACCAGCACAAGCAAGAAATCTACAAACACAAATAATCTATAGTTCATAAAATGTCCAGCCAGGCCCAAACAAACAGATTAAGGATTGATGTAATTCCACATCAAAAAATTCAATTTATTTTATTTATCTGTTTGTTGAAATGTACATAAAATATAAAGGTTGTTTTGTCTGTGAATCTGTACATTTTTCCATAAACCAACCCATCCATCCATCCATCCATCCTAAAATCCCACTTCACAGGTGTTCCCTCCTCCTCTCCCTGTTTCTTTGGTTCAGCTGTGACCTGATCTATAATTTCATTGGTCAGATTTTTTAAATCTTTATTTATACAGGTAGTCTCATTGAGTCATGAGGACCCCCCGCCCACCCCCAAGAGAGACGTGTATTGGGCATGTATGTGAGCAGTGGGTTTGACGAGGCTAACAGTTTTGGCAGCATGAAGCTCGTTAGCCCGTTAAAAACAAAAAGCACAGATAAATTAGCCGCAGCATTGTATAAGCAGCGGGGAAGCGTCTTATAAACCAGAAATTACGGTAAATAAAATGGAGAGCAGAGATGAAACAGACATTGTTCTACAAGTCACAGCATTGAAAAAAAAAACGACTCAAATTCAAGATAAATCACATCTTTAGTAACAGATGTTTGAATAAAATGCAATAATTCATTTAATCCAGAAACCAAACCAGTCGTTTCACAGTAAAGCACTTTACTTTTGGTGGATGTTGATAGCCATGGCTGATCAGCAGTCCATCCATATCTACTTTACTGACCACAGAGTCTTCTCTGAAGTCCTTGTCCCAAGATTCATGTTGTCCTAGTTCCACCTGACTGGAACTGAAAACAGAGTCAAAGCAAAGAGAAGCAGACCGAAACCACTGGCTTCTCTTGTTTTGGTGACACCGCAGGGTGTGAAGTCCATGGACTGTTTTATTGTTCTACACCACTATGACACTGAGGCCACCTTCAGCCCAGAGGCCACCAGGACACATTCCTGATGTTGTTGCCAAAAACATTCACAGCTCTGTATTTTTTGTTTGAGGGTTAGTTTTTACATCAAGTTCTTCTGAGGTTCTACAGAGAACCAACCTCTTCTATCTATTGTTGGCCTTCAGACCCTCAGGGCATTGGACAGTTCCTTGTTTGTTCTTCCATTTCTTCACACTTCTTTATTTTTTTTTTACAGTCACATTAAATTTGACTCATTTTTAGCTCAGTTTTTGTTTGTCCTGAAGAACAGATTTGATTTTGTCCTGCCACAACTGTAATCTCTGATCGTTCTGTCAGGTGACAAACACAATATGAGACGTTACACTTTAACAATACACCTGCTTAAGGCCACGCAAGGACCACACACACACACACACACACACACACACACACACACACACACACACACACACACACACACACACACACACA
>JARVGQ010000547.1:31309186-31325866 GCA_031762355.1 Hypsolebias martinsi | reverse complement strand
GTGGAACCAACTTCCAGTTTCTGCCCATGAGGCTGCCACATTGTCCAGTTTTACGTCTGGACTTAAGACTTTCTGTTTGATAAATCCTATAGTTAGGGTTGACTTGTTATGCTGCTATAGGCTTAAACTACTAGAGGACAAATTGACCTCAGGTTCTTAAATGAATTGTTAATATTGAATAGTTTTCATCTGATACTATTTCTATCTGAACTTGTGATTCTTGACCTGCCATTGTGTATCTGTTCCTACCAAACCCAGCCGGTCGAAGCAGATGGCCACTTGTACTGAGTCTGGTTCTGCTAAAGCTTTCTTCCTCATGAGGGAGTTTTTCTTTCCACTGTCGCCTTCATGCTTGCTCAAGATGAGAGTTCTGAGATGGAGTTAAACTCAAAGCAGTCTGCTCCTCTGATAAATAGTGTTAAATTATTATTTTTATATATGAATGTTTTTGTTCAGTGCCCTGAGACGACTTCTGTTGTGACTTGTTGATAACTAAACTGAATTTAAATGAAGTAATGTTGGAATGAGCTTACAAGATGTGTTAGTGCTCAGAGTATGTGTTGTGGATGACTGTCAGCTACTACCACATCACATTTTAGCTCAGTATGTCAAACTGACTGAGTTAGGGCCATATTTATGTGTGCTAACTTTGATTAGCTGTAGCAGCCATCTTGAACTGGACTGACTCCAAAGATGCACAACTAATGATTACTTCCTGAAAGTTGTATTCACATCTGTTCAGCGGGTTATGAAGTATTTTGCTAACAGACGAAGAGGGTTGACTCCACAAGTGAATGAGTAATTTCTAAAAACAAAGGTAGTGCAACTTTGTAGCTAGATTAAATTCTCACCTCCCGTTCCTGCAACTCTTACCAACAGTATTCTTGGTGAAACATGCTGAATATTCAGTTTTAAATTTTAAAAATGCACAAATTAGTCACAACAAATGATTTAACAAAATTAAAGAGCAGATTAAGCAAAACTAAAAGAAAGGTCATTAGTGTCAGGCAGAGATTTGGCACTTGGGCTGAAAGGACTGAATAAATAAAAAGCACCTTCAAGTGTGGGCGGTTTCATCTAACAGCTCTGAAAGAGCCCAACCCTCCACAGCGTCTAAAACAACTTCTCAGCTTCTTCCAGAACAAACACTCCTGCTAAAGATGCTCGTGCACATTAATTAGCCTCTAAGTTTATCTTTACAGATTCATGCAAATGATCTCTGGGGACTAAAAACAACAAAGCGTCCACTTTATCTTCAGGATAAACAGGACAACAAGAAGGAGGCTGCTTTAGGGAGTCGGCTGCCTCCGTCTTGTTTCAGAACAACTTGAAGGTTGAACCAGAACAAGGATCTCGTGTGGAGCAACAAATCCAGGCGGCGCCGTGACACAGGCCCGAGTCCAATCGCAGCGATGGCTGTTTGTGTCTCCTGGTGCTTTGCATAAACGTGTTTGAGCGCGAGGCAGGACCGAGTGCACCGCTCCGTGCACACGCGCACCTTCTGTCCACGCTCGCTCATTGCCAGTGGTGCTCCTCCACAGATTGCAATCAACACCCTGCACCCACCCCAAAGAGAGCAGCCTGCCTCTTTACAGGGGCTCCTGGCTGGCACCGCTCGGCCCTGAGACACCTCCACACACATGTGTGCATGTGTGTATGTGTGTGCACGCATGCGTAATGAAGAGGCGCATGTGGAGATTCATGGTGCTGGCATTCGGTCTGGTCAAACGGGTGGACCCCCCCCCCCCGCTGCAGATAAATGTGCCACGTTTTGTTTTCCTGTTCAGAAAGCCCATGAAAAGAATTAGCAAGATGAGAAAGTAGCAGGCAGCTCTCTCGGGGCGTCCATCTGTCCATTACTGAAATAAAAGCTGTCTGCTCAAAGAGGGAGGCGTGATGGAGGGATTTCGCCGACCTGATAAGACGGGGATTTGACGCTGAGCGCAGCGGATAATCAAGGGACTGTGGACAGATACATGGAAGATAAACAGAGAGAAATGTGAAGGATCTGTTCATTTACTGACCTTCAGGAGCACAACGGATCATCCTACACATTATGCCTCAGCTACAAGCACACGACACGTTTACTCTCTTCATGGCCCACACTCAGAGCTGCTCCTGTAAAATTAGCCCCAGTTGCTTCCAGTTCAGCCAGTAATCAGCAAACAAAAGGAAATGAAGTGGAAACGTGCAGCCGTGTGACAGTGGTGCACATTTACAACTTGGGTGACCTACAGATGTGACAGCGGGGCTGCAGGCCATCGTTAGTGCTGGTTTCCTTCTTCCTGCAGCCATTGCAGATTTCCAATATTTGTAGTGGTCTTAACTTCCTGCACACTCACCTGATACGACTAATAGCTTGTATGTTGGATGTTGTATTGACTTGTAGTAAATAAACCCATTGTCCTAAATGTCTGAGTCATTAAAGGTTGAAGAGCATCTTATATCACGCCACACCGGACGTGTCAACCTCAGCTGCACGAAGGGGCCAAAATTGACCATAACTGGGTCCTAACTGAGGGCTCCACATTTATTTAAAAAACACTGACCCTGATTTTCAGATGTAACATGTCAAATTATTCATATAGAAAAGGGAGTTATCATTTCTGAATGACAAATGAAAACAAATTGAACAAACTTGACTTATTGAAACTGATCAACCGATGCTTTTTGTACAACTTGCTTTCTTTTAACAAATTATTTGGTAATTTATTTTATTGCAATACAATAAATCAGATTAAACGAAGCCCCTGGATAAAAATCAAAGTGTAAACCTACTAATGTTTGACTTTGGATAAAATAAAATAAAAAAATATCTTTCGACTGCAAGTTATTCTCCAAGAGTTAATCAGTTCCATGAAGAAATTTTGTTTCTTCCATGTCTAAATCAAGAAGCATGAAAAATTCTTGACTGAAAACTGGTCCAACTCCCAGAAGTGTGTTGGTCAAACCTGCAAACTCACAACCCCTGAACAAGGTGACAAACTTAGAACCTGGTCCCCCCCCCCAACCCCCCCACCTGAAGATTTAGATTTTTAACATGTAGACGAATCATTCTGCTGCACTCCCAGAAGAAAACTAAGGGGAAAGACAACATGCTTCAGGTAAGAGACATTTACTGACATAATTTAATTAGGACACACTGTACATAGGAAAGATGGCATCAACCAAAAAAATTTTAAAAAAAATCAGCAAACGACAGCAGCAAGCCGACAAGAGAAACCAAACGTAGCAGAGCATTTAGCTAACAGCAAAAATCATTTCTTAAATATGTAGCACTAAGCTAGCAGTGTGCAATAAAGACACGCTAGCTAAGATGCTACAGACATAGTGCTCTGCTTCTGTAACGCGTCCTAACCACCACCACCACCACCACCACACACACATGAACACACACCACCACCACTGGTCAACAACTGTCGGCACTTATGTAGCATTAAGCAAGCGCTACGTAAGTGCACTAGCTGAGCACATACGAGCTAGTGCAAGCTTTGTTGCGAGTGAGCTAGCGTGACTTACACAGAGCTAGATTAGTGATTGATAAGTCCAGTTAATAGGAAATTAGTTCATCTACCATGCATCTGACACTCTTCGGATCGGCATGATTCCTGTAAATGATATTTATGATTTAAATTGTAAGTGCACTCGGTTTTTCAAGCAACGTGAGAAGTAATAAAAACTCAGTCTGTCACAGGTCTTTTAAAACTATTTCACCTCTGACCTCCGGTGGATAGATTCAGTGGTAAGCGGGTCGGATCTGGCCCTCAGGCCTTGAATTTGACTCACTGGCTCGTCAGACTTGGAGTGACTCACAAGATAGTTCACGGTATGACTCGATATGCGGTGAAGAGACTGGTGCAGACAAAGTGATAAAAAGTTCTGGAAAACTTAGACAACTGTTCTGCAGCTGAAAAACAAACGTTTTCAGAATATAAATATAAATTTAGGGTTTTTACACATTCCTTATTTAAGTGCTGACTCTTCTGGATCTTCCATGCAGTAAAGACAAAAGATGGAGTGTGGACAATGACACTTGGTAACAAGTTTACGTCCCTCACCACAGAGTTTGAGTCTTCAACGACACGTTCACTTGTTCAACTTCTATCAAAGCAACAGAAAAAGTTGCTGCACAGCTTTTGACTAACTAAACTACAGCAAATAGTATACTGTACTTTAAACTGGACTTTTATGCTACAACCATGTCCATCTTGTAGTTATTATAAATACAAGTTGTTTTGCTTTTCGAAGAGTTAGAGGGTGGTTTAGAGAATGGAATAGAGAATAAAATCTGCAATCACAAAAGTTTATCCAGACAGATATTTTAAAACAACTTCCATAGTTTTCCATTTTAAGAGTGTGTAAAGCAAACCCCTGAAATGTACTAAACTATTTACAAATTATAAAAATAAATACATTTAATAGAACGTCTAATTTTATTAGCAAAGGCTTTGAAGTGAAAGACAGAATCAGCCAAAGTGTGCAGCTCATCTCTGGCATGGTTCCATCGTGGATCTGGGAGAAGAACTACCCATGCCTTTTACAGCAGGATGAAGTCCACAGTTAGAATAAAAAGGCTTCAAAATTTACCACAAATCTATAGATACTTCAATATTCATGTCCTCGGTATCAATATTACAATTCTGCTAAGTAAAAATTAAATACAAAAGATTTGGGGGATTATGGCAATGCGTATTAAACAATAGTGTTGCATACCTTTATAATATTGTGTAGATCTACTGTTCATTCAACCTTTATTTCTACCAGTTAGTCCCATTGAGCCTCGAGAACTCATTTACAAGAAACATCTGGTTTGAACAAAGAGTGATGACAGCAGTGGACAACACTACTTAAAAATGTTGAATTAGTACAAATAAAAATGTATGTTTTAAATATGTTTTGACGTGACACAAATTATGAACATTCACTGTAAACTAAAAAACAAAAAAGTCGTTTTCAAAATAAGAGACTCAGTGATCTTATATTTAAAATAATACCAACATGTATCGATACAAAAGCAACATCATGTATCCCTAAACTATCAATATTCAGAGCTCAGACATAGATTCTCATGTCACACCAAGGAGAATGGCAATCATCAATATTTCATCAATAATATTCCAACGTGTAATCCTCTGAACTGTGCGTGTCATTGTCTGTCTGTCTGTCCGTCTGTATAGATGTATGGATGTACACATGTATGGATGTATAGAGGTAAAGATGTATGGATGCATACATGCATGGATACATGTATGGATGTATGTATGATACATGTATGGATGTATACATGTATGGATGTATACATGTATGGATGTATACATGCATGGATACATGTATGGATGTATGGATGTATACATGTATGGATGTATACATGCATGGATACATGTATGGATATATGGCTGTATACATGTATGGATGTGTACATGTATGGCTGTATACATGTATGGATGTATACATGTATGGATGTATACATGCATGGATGTATGGATGTACAAAGTATACATGTATGGCTGTATACATGTATGGATGTATACATGTATGGATGTATATACATGTATGGATGTATACATGCATGGATACATGTATGGACGTATGGACGTATGGCTGTATACATGTATGGATGTGTACATATATGGATGTGTACTTGTATGGATGTATGGATGTGTACATGTATGGCTGTATACATGTATGGATGTATACATGTATGGATGTGTACATATATGGATGTATACCTGTATGTATGGCTGTATGGCTGTATGGATGGATGGATGGATGGATGGATGGATGGATGGATGGATGGATGGATGGACAGACAGGCGGGCGGACGGACAGAAGAATGGATGGATGGACGGGGAAATTCAAGGCATCTGGTAGCATTTTCTAATTATACAGAAAAATAAATAAATAAATAAAAATACACTTGAAATAATCTAAAAAGAAGCAGAATATACAAATGTGAAAAAAAGACAAATACGCACATGCACAGGTGGTAGAGAGTACTACATTCATGATTAACGTATGTATATATACATGCACATCTGCATGTGCATATATATGTAAATACAGTATACATGCATGCACATACATAAGTGTCCGGGGTGCTGCAGATTTAAAAGGCTCTATTTTTACTGTTTGGGGAGGAGTAAAACTTCAAAGACTAACCAGTAGCTGCTCTCCCAAACTCAAGCGAAGCCATCATCAGTGGTGCATTTGGAGAAGTGTTGGAAGTGCCACTTTCACCCACACCTCTCCGTCTCGTCTCTCACCAGCACTGCCACAACCTTTCAGCAATCAAATTAGCTGCACTCTCTTACCCAGAACATGTGCCAAAGGAATGAGCAGTCCGACTATAATTGCTACCAACTAATAATGTTAACCTTTCTGTGGCGTATAGGCCCTACTTTATTATCGGCGCAGCACCGGGAACCAAGACGAGGCTCGATGTGTCGACAAGCTGCATTCACGCTCATCACTGTTCTTTAAAAACAAGGCTCCTCTGTGGAGGTCGACCAGCTCACATGTGTCCTCCTGTCACTGGCCTTCAAGTCTTTCACTAGTTTGAAGTTTTTTAATAACTTACGTGTTCACCATCGGAACGCAACGCTTCAATATTGTAATTAACATTTTGGGGAAGTGGACACTTGTTGGGATGTGGATGAGACAAAATAAAAGCAGTCACTAAATATAAAAGGAAACCTGCTCAGCTGTTCATTTTCACCTCGTTCTCTTCGTCTTCCTTTCCCTCCTTCAGGACTTACAGCAGCCAGAAAACAACCGCTCCGCTTCATTGCACTTTAAAATAGGATCATCTCTGAAACACACCGACGGTGGTGTCAGGATGCAGTCAGAGCGTGGACATAACCGATGCACACGAACGTCCAGCTGTGAGTTCTGCGCAGTACGCTGTGGTATGTACCACGCGGTGGTTCCACTGCTGGATGACTGTATGGATTCAAGCTGCTCCACGGTCATCTCGCAGTGCGTTTATCGTCCTGGAGCTCCACTTAAGCGTATCGGATGTCAGACGCAGTGCCATTACCGCACTCCTGCAGGAACTCCAAATCATACAAAACTAGCCGGAGATTCTTGTATTCACGTTGCTCCACGTTCTGCACAGGTTGCATGATGCTGGTGAAGATGAGGCCCAGTCTTGGAGCTGTGTGCTACATGTTTAGGGAGGGGCAAAGTCCATCGCTGTTGCTTTTAACTTGAACCCGCTGACCCACTAAATCATTTAAACGGTGCTAATCGTGGGCTATTCCAGAGGCAGGAGGAGATGCATGAAAGGAAAGTGCAGCTCAGCTTTTGTAAGATTAAACGCAGCAACATTACAGTCTATGTTTCACTGCAGTCTTTAGACAAAGTGATCATCATAAGAAATGATCAATGTTCAGATCTTCATCCAAATTCTAACACCAGCTGAAGGCTTAGCGTTCCCTGAAGTAAAGTTTGAGTTGGGGAACTGTCAGGTACTACCACACAGAGTTTCAGCGCTGGCTGTCGTTGATCAGCTGTGATGGTCGTCTTGAACTGAGGTGACTCCAAACGTTCATGAGTTGCAGACGTGCATCTACCAGTCACTTTCAGAGAGTTTTATTAACATTGGTCAAGTGGTTCAAGAGGTATTTTGCTAACAGACAGACATGTTTGATGTCATTAAAGTCAACGTTTTAAACAGCGATGTCACACAGCGTGTGTATATGTTGGAGGTTATTCTCATCTACCACCACACCAAAGTTTACCTGAATATGTGTTTACTGAGCTGTGGAGACAGCCTGCACCTGGTCGACTCCAAAACTTAATCACACGTCAAAGCACACTAAATTAATTACTCCTGAAAGTTTCATCAACATGTGTCCAGTAGCTTAAGAGATATTTTGCTAACAGACAGGTCTAGTTGACTGCAGTGGCTATTGACAAAGTTTTACAAACAGATCTCCTGCGATCAGTCAGTGCTTTGAGTATGCTCAGCTACTACCACACCAAATACTAGCCCAGTAAATACACCTGATGGAGCAGGATGGCTACATTCTTTAAAATCTGACGAAGATATTTTACTAACACTACAAAAAAACAAACATGCTGGCTGTAATGAAGACAATTATTTTGGGGCTGTGCTCCACCAGACAGACTCAAATTAAACCAGATGAAGCAAACTTGAACCAAGCCACGTCGTTAATTAGCCAACAACAACAACAACAACAACAACAACAACAACATGTGTCATTCAGTGTTGAGGCTGTTTTGAAGTGAAATGAGTTTTTCTTCTTCAACAAGTTTGAACATTTACAGAAGGACGTGGATTCAGAGGTTTGGTTTGACCCCCCCCATAAAAAAATAAATACAACAAGCCCACTACATTACTTCCACCTCTCCCCAGTGCAGCAATGCGCGCTCACACGAGCCCATTTCCAGGGCGGGGGGGGGGGGTCCTCCTGTTTGAACTAGAGGATGCGCGCGCACCACCTTTCCCAAACACTCGGTTTGGACGCGCGCTCGTGGGGGCACGGGCCAGCCCGGCAGCGGCGAAGCTGATTGGCTGAAGCCGAGCTGAATGCGCGCACGTGACGCGCACTGCTCGGCTGTAATAAATAAAGTGGCAGGATGAGGAGAAAGGTGTCGGACGTTGCTTCAGCGGGATGAACTGTCAATCATCTCCACGAGACAGCACGACGTCACCAACACAACACGCGCGCACGCGGAAAACTTACAGCTTGATTGATATTTGGAGCGCGCGCGGCGCGCGTCCGGCCGGGGGTGGGGGGGTGGGGGTGCTATGACAGCTTCACGGACAGCTCGGGCTCTGGACGTTTGAGCCCCGGCTCTTTGCGCCGCACACTTTCACGACCAACAGGAAAACACACGCACACCGGACACCCGCACCGCACACGCGCACACAATAATGCAGCGAGCTTACCTACACAGTGAATGAGTTTGTGCCTCCACGAGTCAAGTTCCTGCCGAAAGCCGCGCCTCTCGATCGTGCATTGCTGCCTTTTGCACAGACTCGCCATTTTCTATCGGCCCCTCCCGTGGGCGCGCACATACTGCTGGGTGCTTCCCTGCGCGCACGTCACCGGTGCTTTATATTCTAGGCTGGGTGGAGAGAGAGACGTGAGGGGGACGGGGCTGCAGCATCCCCCCTTCGTCCCACCCACCGAATGTGCCCCCTCCCCTCCCAGCATCCCTGCGCGAGGGCGCGCTCTCATTGGTGCGTTTATGGGATGTTTGTTTCAATGTGCGCAGCTCGGGAGTGCACGGGCGCGTGGGCTCCAAATATATGTGACCCGCCTTGCAGCTGGACGTGTGACACCCTCCTGCTGCCCTGGGCTCAGAATGACCCCCCAGGACCTGCTCTGACCCCAGGGCAGCTTGATGCGCCTAAAGAGACAGTTTATTTATTTATTTATTTATTTATCAACGGATGATGATCAGAAAACACGGAGGTGGCGTTTGGGTTAAATAAGTCACTCCTTCGTGTTTGTAAAACAGAAAGAACAAAGTTTGTTGAAAACCAGAAAAATCCATAAAACGTAAATAAATAAATAAAAACGAAAAGAGAACACGTTAACTACTGATAATATTTTATCTTTCCTTATTACTCTGTTCATAAACTAATCAGTGATGTCGTTCACTTTGCTTGATGCATAATGTTGCAAAGTGTGAGATAAAATTATGCTAAATTGTTTTGTTTTCGTGTGTTTTTTTAGACTAGTGACGTACAGTTGTGAAATGTGGGTATGCAGTGAACGTCAACAAAGCACTTGGTTGATTCTTGAAGCACATGACTGACCCGCACTGCGCTGGCTGCAGAAGACGTGGTGGAATCAGACAAGAATATCTGTGAAGACGTTCAGCAGGAAGTGTTCTTCAGTCTGCAGGTGAATGTAAAAGAAAAGAGAACCACATCATGAGACACACATGTTGTTGTTCATCATCTTTCATCCTTTACACACAGTGCTGGAAGAAGTGGGACACGAAGGAAATGGACCATGATGCATTGCGGTCAGAGCAGATATGGCCGGCTAATTGAAGCTAATGCTAGCTGCTTATTATTGTGATTTTCAGAAGCGTTGATAATTCTTTAGACTTGTCTAAATAATGAGGCTTGTAGGGCTGAAGATGCTGATCTGAAACAGTTGATCCTAACTATAAAATGCTTTAAAGTGGTTAGAAATGATTTTTTTCAACGTCTTCATTCAATGCGTACCTTTATCTACACTTGTGCTCAGCAGGTTGCAGCTGACCGCCCTGGTTTCTTATTCTCTCGTTACTCTACAAGATTTTCTCTTATTTTATTTCAAAACGTTTTTCACTGTTTGAAACATTTATCCATTATTTATGTCTCCTTTATTTGTTTGTTTCCTGCTAAATTCATGTGGAGAAACATCCAGTCGGCATGATTTGTTAAAAATAGCTTAGGAAAGCTTCTGTTTACATCCGTTCTTCCTTGAATAAAGATGCAAATAGAAATAAACAACATAAAACAATTTGAGCAGCTATTTTCAAATGTCTCATCACGTTAAAACATTCTGCTGAAAAAAACAATGTTGTGTGTAGTTAATGTTTCCATCCATACGATAATAAGACTTTTACGGTGCAGTCTGTCCCTTTATGATGGGGTTTTGTATAATTGCTTATTTGATCATGAATCAACTCATTAATTCAAATTTTGTTCACAGTTTTTAGTTTATAAACGGACAGATGCTGTTAATGTGAGAGCAGAACAGACAATTAGACACATCTTCATGATGTTGTGAGCTGCATGCAGCTTTTAGATTTGTCTCTTTGTAGCTTTGACCAAAAACTAAAACGTTTTTACTGATAACCATGACTAGTTTTAGCAAGTTTTCTTACCTGGACGTGATTGTCTATAAGATGTATGGAACAGAATGGCACCAACACTACAAAGAGTAAAGTATATTTATATACAGTTTCAGCTCACAGCCTGTTAGACACGATCCAGCTGCCATGCACGGTCTTTCTCAGAATCCCATATGAAAATTAATTTATATATTTCATGCAAGCTGAGAGGAAAAAAACTGAAGTTACTGCAGTTTTGAACAAATATCACTAAAGACTATGAGCCACGAAATGAATCTGCTAAAATACGAAAGTTAATTTATTAATGCTGGATAAAAGTCAGGCTTGCCTTTTGATAAAAATTTAAAAAATCATTTGAAGGGAATTAATTTAGCCATAAGTGTGCATCAGTTATGATATCAATCAAATCAGCCACCAGTTTATGTTCATTCATCTGCTTTTATTTCAAAGTGAGATGTTATTTAAAGACTTTTGTGTTTAAATTTGATAAGAGACTACTGTATCCATATATTTTTTTTTCTTTATTTGTTATTTCGGTTCTTTCTGTTGTTCAAACATTACATTTTTTCAATATGTAACTATTTTACATATTTATTATTGATATTGTTGATCTTACTTCTTTATATATTGTTCTTAACATTCAGGAACTTTTGTGTGAATCTTTTTATCTGTTGCTGCTATTACACTTAAATTTACCATCCGTGGGACAATAAAGGCTGTTTCTATTCTGTTCTATTTACGTGTTGTGTCCAAGTAGGTATATATTAAACTTAATGAGTTGTGTTATCTTTTGTAAGCAGCTTTAATTCCGTGTTAATGTTTCTTTTGGCACAGTTTCGTTCTCCGAGTCGTCTCAGGATAACAGGGGGTTCCCCCTGAGAGAACACTCAATTAGAGCATTTTGTCCAACTCGGGTCATTTTTTGTTTAATTGATTTAAAGCCTCGCTGGTTCTGAATTCATTCATGATGTGGTACCAGTAAGGGAGACCTCGCTGTCGTTATAAACGTACAGCGGCGGTGGGCAGCGCAGAAAAACACGAGGCCAAACGCTTTGGAGAGAAGCACTCGGGCTAATTAAGTCGTTGAACTCCGTGCCCTCGACAAAGATGTCTCCCGCGGGGGCGGGACTTGTGGGGAAACGAGCCAATAGTAGAACGTCTTGAATCGAGGTGGAATGTAAACAGCCAATCACGTCACCGTGTCTTCACGCGACGCTGAAAAAAACTAGCAAAAAAATAAAAAAGAAGCCAAGAAAAATCTAAATAGTCGCTGAGAGAAGCAGAAATACTTCAGCCCTGTGTTGTTTTGAGCGATGCAAAGAAAACGGGACTGCGTTACTCTTTAATAAGCAGGTAAACTCTTTATATTATTCCTCCGGGCCTGTTTTCTGTGCGTGAGTGTGCTTTGGAAGCCGAGTGTCATGCCGGCAGGATGAAAGAGATACCGTTACTGTGGCAACATTAGATGGAGGGATGCACACTCCTCCAGTCCAGTGTGACTGTGTCTGATGGCATTTCAGCAGCTCTTCAGCCTGACAAACAGGCTGTGGACGCTTCTGTTAGAGACCGCTCTCATCCTGCAGGGCATGTTTCTGCAGCTTCACTTTTAAATACCAATAATCAAACCCCACACAGCAGAGGCACACTGTTTAATACTAATTAGACTGAAAATAACTCTTACTCAAGCAACAAATGGGCCTTTTACAGGATGTAAAACCACTGTTAGCCTAAGACTGAACATGAAACCATCAATAATTAGATTATAAATTGATTAGGATCAAAAATGTGTGAGGAGTACAGATTAAATATGGTGTCTATGGGGTGCCGTTTGTAAAGTTACACAGTCAAAAATTAACAGCAACATTTTGGTTTATTTAGCCTTTAATAAGGAAAAAGCATGTTTTTTTAAGTCATATTTTCACCATATTATTCATACATTTATAAATGTCATAGTTCCCAACTAAATATTTAATTTACAATCTAAATGTTTAGTTTTGAAACTAAATACTTAACTTGCAAGTTAAATGTTTAGTTAGCAACTAAATATTTAGTTATAAATTAAATGTTTATTTTTAAAACTAATTTGTAAATATTTAATTTCCAAACTAAATAATTAATTTTTAATCTAAACATTTAATTCCTAAAGTAAATATTTAATTTGCTAACTAAATATTTAGCTTGGACCTAAATATATATTTTACAAACTAAACATTTAATTTCCAAAGTAAATATTTAATTTGCTAACTAAATATTTACCTCAGACCTAAATATTTTACTTGCTATAAATATTTAACTTTCTAGCTAAATATTTAACTTGCTAGTTAAATATTTAGGTCCGAGCTAAATATTTAGTTAGCAAATTAAATACTTTTGTTTACTAACTAAATATTTAACTTGCAAGTTAAGTATTTAGTTTGTAAAATAAATATTCATCGTAAATTAAATATTTAGTTGGGAACTATGACATTTATAAATGTATAAAAAAACATAGTGAAAATATGACTTTGAAAAAGAAAAACTATTTATTTCTTATTAAAAGCTAAATAAACCAAAATACTGATGTTAATTTTTAACAGTGCAACTTCACAAATGGCACCCCATAAGGTACATTGTACAAAGTACATGTGATGTTTCAAAAACACTGCATTCCTACTACAAAATGTCTGGACATAATGGATAAATTTGTGGCAATGTGGTGTTGCTGGAGATCATAGGATATCAGATATGAAGAGGTGCCATTTTGATTGTTTTCATTGCAGAAAGCACAGCTTACATAGCCAAATGGCTGGAATAGGATAAAGGAGCATATGTGCCAAGTATACAGTATATAAGTCACATCATGGGCCTCCCAATTTAGACTGACAGATAGGTGATGATTAACAATGTTGTGGTTGACAAACTACTTCAAACTACAAAAGTAGGCAAGTGATGGATGTAGTAGTTCCAACAAGTGACTGTGAGATTAGGAACATGTGATGCTATAGAAATACCAAGGGCTGTAAACGGTATTAGAGAAGTAGGGTAAAGTCAATGTGTCTGTGGAGCCAGTGGTCATTGGAGCACAGGTCGGTGACCCCCCCACCAAACTGGGAGACTGGTTCCAACAGATCCCAGGACCTCTGTCCAGAAAAGCACAGTCCAAGGAATGATTCTGCACAGAACCCTCCACCTCCCAGACCTGTTAGAAGAGCTGGTGAAAGTGTGATCACCCATGTTGGGAAAAAAGCAAGCTCAGAGTTTAGTTTTAGCTTATTGCAAGTGGCTTCAGTCTAGTTTGGTAATAGCTGAGAAAAGACTAAATGGGTCACATTTCTAAACAATTATTACTCTAGCTGGATCAACGCTAACAAAATAACTACCTCCCTTAGGGAGTAAATGTTTGGACTAAAGTGCAATAAGCCTTTTGTTAGTACAATTTCTACAATCCATCCCTCTCCAAACGTCCCTGCTGTCTAAAACAACAGAAGGTATTCATGTGGAAAACTTTAAGGCTGTATCACATTCCGTTTCTAATAGGCATTGGTAACGACAGACGGTCTCAAAGCATGACTGTGATGTTTTCAGGAACATCAAACAGATGATTTCACAGCTGCCAGGTGCTGTCCCAAGGCCCAGAGTACATTTTCATTTTGGAAGTGAACAGGAAAATGACTGTTCCAGTAACAAAAAGGAAACATGGCCCAGCTTGTCCACCTGAATAAGAACAGTTGCTTTTTGTCATTTTCTGTCACAGGAGTAGGCCAGAGCACAGAAACAATATCAGGGCTACCTTTACTGTTAGTAAGCTAGTAAAAAAGAACATCTTAAAACTAAGGAACCTACTTGTGAACATCATCCATGCAACTACCTATTCACCTGGTGACATAGCGGCTGGGACAAGTTTAAAATTAGAGTTAATTACAGAGGACTTAAAATATTCCTGCTGTTCACCTCAAACAGATTTTCTTCAAGTGTAGAGAAACCATCATGTTTCAAACACAACAAAGCTGGGGCTTAAAACACCATACACACACAAAAAAAAACATGAGTTGTAGCATAAAAACTAAATGTTATTTTTGAATTATGATAGTTTGGAATGATCAATCGCTTGAAATAATCTAATTCAGTTTATTTATACAGCACCAAGTCACAACAGAAGTTGTCTCAGAGCACTGTACAGAAGCATTCACAAACATAAAAAGACAATTAATAAAAGTTCTCCATCTAAGGAAGCCACCTGATTGCACTGATTCTTCATTTCGTCACAGTCTCCCTTCCTGAGCAAGCACAAAGGAGACCGTGGAAAGGAAAAACTCCCTGTTAACAGGAAGAAACCTCCAGCAGAACCATGCTGAGGACAAGTGGCCATCTGCTTCGACTGATAAGTACCGTAAATAAATAATGTAACCGCGTGAATAAAGTTCATTACAAACAATGACATCTAGATGGATGGTAGAATTTTTGTCTTACCTCACTAAGTCTGCAGCATTTGTCCATGTAGTCCTTTAGACTGTCACTGGAGGAGCTCTGTCTGAGCGCCTCTGTCTTTACAGCACTGTCCGTCATATCTTCACATGTTCCCGTCGAGGATTCCTCTACAAGCTTCATGTTCTCAGAACAACTCCTTTCAATTAAAGAACCAGCTTCTTCCAATTGTTCCAATTTCTCTCCATTATCTCCTTCAGAGTTGATTCCTGAAGTCCTGCTTTGGTCCATGTCATCACCTAGATACATTTCCACCACCACCTCTTTCTGTTTGAACACAATGTCTTGAGTATCTACCAATGTACACAAACACTCGTCTAAGTTTTTTGCCTCCTTAACCTCAGAGTTCTGTGAATTTCTAACTAGTTTATGAGGAGAAGAAGTAGGGTCTGAGTTCAGGTTGCAAGAATCACAGGAGGACCCTCGACTGTGGACCACAAAGCTCTGCTCCGAGCCAGTCGGAGTAGACGGAGAGTTAGTCCCACTGGGTAGTTCCACTCCAGAGTCCTCGGATTCAAACTTGTACAGCCTCGGCAGCCGAGAGCCTGAGAAAATACCGGACAGGTAGTCTGATCCGGTCTCTGCCTGAGGGTGCTGGGACTTTTCTTTGAGGTGAGAATTTGCTTCAGACGTTGTTGTGGGGTCCATGATGTCCTGATCAGGAACTGACACTGATGAGATTGTGGAGATGGTGTCATCCCCCACGGGAAGCTTCGCCCGGAAGTTGTTAAAAAGCCTCATTTTAGTCAGAACAACCTCGCTGTTTAGTACTGCATCCCTGTCTCCTTTTCCTGTTAGAGAGAGAAAGAAAGATGCTTTCATTCGAGCAGCCCCACGTCAATAAATTATTGAATAATACTGCAAATAATTTTTTACTTGTTTTGTGGTAGATCATCATAAATCACAAAACTATTACAAATCACTGCACAACTTTTATTAATTTTGTTTGAATTGATGCCACTCTGCTTTGCATGCACATGGTATTTGTGTTTGGGGCAGCTGTGGCTCAGTGGTTAGAGCAGTCGTCCTCCAATGGGAGAGTTGGGGGTTCAATTCCACCAGCAGTCACATGCTGGGGTGTCCCTGGGCAAGCCACTGAATAAATCGTTGCCTCCAGTGTGTATCCCATCAGTGCATGAATGTGAGCTAAAGCACTGATTAATCTATACTGATTCAGATTAGTCTCTGTATAGATCTAGTAGAGTGTTGTTTGAATGGGTAAATGAGGCACAGATTGTGTTATAAAGAGCTTGAGTGTCTTGATAAGATAGAAAGGTGCCATATGGGTACAGCTTTTTTTTTCATTCAACCATTATTTACCATACCGGATCGGTCGAGGCCCGGGTTAACAACGACCGCCACCGGTGCTGTTGACAAACAGGGTGCCGGCGGAAA
>JARVGQ010000547.1:31023671-31036946 GCA_031762355.1 Hypsolebias martinsi | reverse complement strand
CTCTCTTGTGGAACCAACTTCCAGTTTCTGTCTGTGAGGCTGACACATTGTCCAGTTTTAAGACTGGGATTAAGACTCTCCTTTATTTATAAATCTTATAGTTAGGGTTGGCTTGTCATGCTGCTTTAGGCTTATACTACTGGAGGACAAATTGACCACATTTCCTAAAATTAATTGTTAAAATGTAATAGTTTTTCCATTTGATATTATTCATTTTCTTTTGATATTATCTTAAAATGTGATTTTTGACCTGCCATTGTGTATCTGTTCCTCCTTCCTGTTCCTCTCAAACCCAGCTGGCTACTTGTCCCATGTCTGATGTGTGTCTCATTGGTGTATGAATGTGATAAAGCACTGATTAGTCTCTTTAGAATTATTTGTTCAATTAGCTTTGTATTCTACAAAAATAAGAGTGCTGTGTGAATGGGTAAACGAGGCACAGATTGTTGTAGAGAACTTTGTGTCTCAATAAGATAGAAAGGTGTTATATAAGTACAGTCCATTTACCATTTGTCCTGATCTGGTTCTGCTAAAGGTTCTTCCTCAGGAGCCAGATTTTTCTTTCCATGTCGCCTTCATGCTTGCTCAAGATGAGAGTCGGCAATGAAGTTCAGTTCAAAGCAGTCTGCTCCTCAGATAAATAATGTTAACTTTTTATGTACTTTATGTGAATGTTTCTGTTTAGAGCCCTGAGATAACTTCTGTTGTGACTTGGTGGTATATGAATAAATTGAATTGAACAGAATATTTTATTTTATTAAAATTCCATCCATGTCTGTGGGTGTGCATGTGTTCAAGTGTCTGTCTGTTAGCAAAATATCTCATGAAACGCTAGGCAATTTTATTAAAACATTAAGGAACTAATCATTGGATGTACAGCTACAATTTCTGTACTTATGGAGCAAATCCAAATCAAGATGGCCACCACAGCCAACCCAACATAAAAGTGGTTCTAACTCGGTCACTGTTACAGATATGGATCTAAAATTTGGTCTGGTAGTAGCAGACACTTATTTCCAACAAACTGTGCTAAATCTTTATTTAAACTCTTAGTCACCTTTTTCTGTTTGTTAGCAAAATATCTCATGAACCACTGAACACATTTTAACAAAAAATTTTAGGTAATAATCAATGGGTTTATAACTGCAACTAGTGTCGAGGCCATGCATGACTGCGCGGGGCAGGGCACATGTTCAGAATGCAAGACCACCGCCTGCTGAAGGTCATACTGTAGGAGAACTGTCCTCTGAGCATCGCAACAGAAGTGCTCCAAAGAAGAAGTACAACGACCTCCTCAAGACCTCCACAGGCTCCATGGTTCTAGCAGCTGACCGAACAAGCCGATGCAACATCACCCACATGGCGGTGGCAGCTTTTGAGTCTGCATGCATCACTAGCCAAGAGGAAAATAGAAGCAGAAGAAAGCCCAACAACCTCCTGCTTCAGCCTTTGACCAGTCCCTGACCTGCAGCCACTGTGGTGAAGTCTGCCTCTTTAGAACAGGCCCTATCATCCACCAGCATGCTTGCTCGTGACATGGATAGTCCCAACCCTTGATTTTTGTCAGAGAAGCCAGGCCAAGAGAGAACTATAACTACAACTGTTTAATGTTTCGAGCCAAACTGATTTAAGATGGCCGCCACGGGCAGCTGATCTAGAAAACTTAATATAGCTGTAATTTATAATTAATTTGACACACTGTGTTAAAATTTGATGTGACTGTAGGTGAAAATCATACACATTGTACATGTAAATCACTACTCAATGTGCATGATATTGTCTAAACTTTGACATTCACTGCTAGAGGCATCCCTTTCTGTCTGTTAGCAAAATATCTCACAAACCACCTAATGTGACAGGAGCTGTGTTTTCAGTGTTTATTTTTCTGTTTTAGTGTCTATTTCTTGTTTATTCTGAGTAGTTTTCTGTCAGTGTTCTCCTTGTGTCACCAGGTTTTTTCCTCCTTCACTTAGTTCTGCTTCTCAGCTCCTGCTACATCCACCTACACCTGCTGCTACGTCCACCTACACCTGCTGCTACGTCCACCTACACCTGCTGCTACGTCCACCTACACCTGCACCCGATCTCAATTAGCCCAGCTGTTCCTCATCCCTTTGTCAGCTCGGTTCCTCAGTGTGCTCAGTCCAAGATTCAGTGTATCACTGGCTTCCATGCCACAGTCTGGGCTTCTTCTCATGTCTCTTTGCACCTTCTTGCAAGGATCTCCTTTCTGTATTTGTTGTTTATGCTGTTTTTGTTGTTTTTGTGGTGGGGCGGCTGTGGCTGAGTGGTTAGAACAGTTGTCCTCCAATGCAAGAGTTGGGGATTTGAATCCACCAGCAGTCACATGATGAAGTGTCCCTAGGCAAGACAATTAACCCCTCATTGCCTCTGATGTGTGTCCCATCAGTGTATGAATGTGATAAAGCTCTGGTTAATCTTGTACACATCTAGTAGTGTTGTATGAATGGATAAATGAGGACACAGATTGTTGTTGGATAAGATGGAAGAACAATATATAAGTGCAGTCCATTTACCAATTGTTTAAAGAATAAAAACATGTTTATTTTTATTAGTCTTGTATCTGCATTCTTGGGTCTAACCTTCTACAAATTGTGACAGAACTGATTTTATTAAAATTTACAGGAAATAAATACTTGAATATACGTTTACAGCTGATTATCTTTTGGAGTCAGTTCAATTCAAAATGATTGCCTCAGCTATAAACAACAAAAGCCAACACAGTTATAACTATAAGACGGTCAGTTTTACAGACACTGAGTTAAATTGTGGTGTTGCAGCTGAGTCATCCTCAACACATACTGTGAGCATCACATTTCACAACATTTTATAGGATGAGATTTCATGTGCAGAACACTGCTGTTGAAAGGCTACAATGTGAATCAAAACATGAATTACCTTCTCGCAGCATCTGAGCGACTGACCTGTGGTTCTGGTCGTCTGCACGTTTTGCTGTCTCAGTGAGACCGTGGACATGTCACGTCCTGCAGCGTCTCTGCTGGACAAAAGCAAGTACAAACCTTTTATAAAGCTGTCTATTAACTGCCTCGTTGATGTGAATGAAACCAGAAGCGTTGTGCTGGACCCCATGACCAGGACCCAAGGTCAGGGAGGGGCCACGGCTAACACCAACTCAGAGATGGGAAACTATTATTGGTGCTATTGTTGAGGGACTATAACTCATGAGAAAGGAAGTTGTCTTGTTGTGTATGTGTGTGTGTGTTGTAATGACTGTACGTTTATACAAATCTATCTATAGAGCCCATGTTGGTTTTGATTTATTGTACTACAGGGGCCCTTTAAAAGTCCCATGTATCCTCGCTGTGGCAGACCGAGATACACAAAACTCTGAGCCGAGACAAGAAATGATAATGATGAATAACCATAATGTCCCTTTTCAGACTACTTTAGTGTGTTCATTTATATCAACAAATTCTGCAAAAGTTTATCTTTTGCCCAACTTAGAATAGAACTTAGAATAAATGCCATTTATTTCATATGAAAAAACAAAAAGTTCGCATATGCACATGCATTGCGAGTTTGTGTGTGTGTGTGTTTGTGCTCTGACATAGCCTTGCAATCTTCCAGGATGTAAACAGCGTTTCAGAAAGATGAACTCAGGCTGTTGCTCACTCCCCGTGTGGCGTCAGCATCAAACTGACAAGCTGTTATTGGGATGGAACGCACGCTTCCTCCATTATACCCCAACACTGGAAAAACAAAAAACCCCAGAGAGCTGAGCTACGGGCCTGAGACAAGACACTGGGACTTCTGGACGATGAACGCCTTTTACCAGTGCTGTTACAGGGGACAGAGGTGTTTGAGACCACGGTGTCCTGGAATAAATATACGAGTGTATTTCAGCTGCATCGTCAATGCAAAGCTCCAGCTCTGTCTAAAGGTAGTGTCTCACTTAGCTGTGACTGTTGGAGGCTATAGTGTCCAACTCAAACTTGTGAGAAAACTGCAAAAAAAAATACAAATTTTCAGTTGCGGTCTCAGTGAGTTTTGGTTGTTTTTGACCAGCGAGCCCCATGGCTGTTTTCAATGGCCAAACAATGCTCTACTCACCTGTGCACAGCTTACAAAACTCTGTTCTAGACTGTGACACTGACATTTAGTGTGATACCAGTTTCTCTTGTTGGTAAATGGAGCCAGCAGAAAGTGGTTGACAGAAGCTGCCATGTTGCATTTTTCTGATCAACATTGCACACCAGAGATCCTGCCTACATACACAACCATGGCGCTACATGAGCTTTCTTTTAAGCATGAGATAACTAAGTACAGCTAGACAGATGAGAATAATTGTAGGATTTTAGTTTTCTGCCATAATTCCTTTCCCCCACAGCCGACAATCATCCAGTCAACCACACCTGCACCTGGTTTCCTACCATCACTCCAGCACTACTCAAACCACTGCCAGACGTTCAACCAATGCTGGAACATTAAATTGCCTATGGTTATTGAGCGACAGCCCAAAACCTGAACCTTGAGAACTGTGACTAACCTTTGATATTTTTGCCTGTTTGTCAAAGCTCTACACTGCTGTGTCTCCTCGACTTCCTCCTGGCTCCTTGTGCCCCCGTCCAGACATCAACCTAGACACCAAGACTCAGCCTGAATCCTACACTGGACTTTGCAAACCAATCGCCCTCTGCTGCATTACTCACCTCTCTGGATTCCACCGTCCTCACCGTCGGCAAACTAGGACCTCGTATCATACCCCTCTCCAACCCAGCCTGCAAAACAAACTACCATGAGAACAGCTTCTACAAACAATCATCTCCTAACTGGATATTCAGAAACATACACTCGTCTTGTTGCTTGCTTCCTTCCACAGCCAAACTCTGTTTCCAGAACTGTAAATAAAAGCACTTATTCTGGGTCCGTGTCTCTTCAGTCTGCCATCTTGGGGTCATTATAATCATCTTAATAATTAATATTTGAAAAAGCAGCAGCAGGCGCTGTCTATGGGATCACTTGTCTGGGTAGTTAAAGGTTGTATTGGGACCATCCTGTTGGAACGCTGCTCTTCTTCTGACTTCAGCTTTCAAGATCTCATGAGGTGTATTCAGTTTTAACACACATCGATCGGTGTTGCTGATCAATTCATTGCACACTTCTAATGTGTCTCAAAAATCACCCCCTGTTTATGCTTTAATCTACTGGAGTCCACCTTTGAAGTAGGCAGATCTGAAGCACCTTTTCTTTAAAGGGATAGTCCAGTCATAGTTGAAGAGACATGTTTTCTAATCAGTAGTTAGAAACGTATCAGCTGTGACATCAGTCACAAAGTACAGTATGGAGACAGAGACAAAAGTCTTCATCTAAGCTTGGTTAGCCAAATGAGAGCCAGTTTAAAAAAACATTTTTTGGCTAATAAAACAACTATTTCAAACAAACAAACAAACAAAAAAAATCTGGGGTGAAAGAATCCTACATTAGCAAATATTTAACATCTACACTTTTGCAAGATACCATTTGTTTAGTTTGTGACTGTTTTCTCATTCAAACAACATAATGTGTGTCCTGAACATGGCTTGTGTAAATCATTCTGGTGCTGAGGCTGCTGAATGTAATGTAATCAAAAGTTTACTCAACTCCCAGCAATGGACACGTTCAGCAGCCTCACCACTACTGGCATAAACACAGCCATCTATGTTTGCACACATGCATTTGTGTAGTGACTTAATTTTGATTGTGTTTGGAAAGGGTTAATAATTACGACAGTGAATTAGGGCACGTTAGGAGAAAAACAACTGTGAGGGACAAATTTTTTGGTTGTTTATTTCTAAGCTTCAAGGTTAAAGTCAAAACATTAAGAATCAGAAGAAGTTTTTGTCAGAGTGGGGCTCTCTGCAGCTTCAAGATGGCCGCCAATTACCCACAGCTGCCGCTCGTCAACCTGACGGGCCACATCTCTACTTAAGGCTGCAGTCGAGTTCCACTCATCGCTGGAGCATTGTTCCTTGTTATGGTACTAATGTGTTCCAGCCAGTATTTTTGAATAAGTCAAGAAATACTTACCTTGTTTTTTGTATGCCAACAGTCTACCTCTCGTCACGGATTTCCTGGGTCCTGGTCCTCGTAGTTTGCGCCTTGCCCTCCAGCCACTTGCCGCTTTACCTGTTTCTGGATCTTCACTATTGGAACCTTCTGGAGGTCACACCTTCCTTCTTCTGTAAGACAAAAACAAACAAATCAAGACTCAACTACAAGACTATTCTGTGGTCTGATCCTTCTAACATTCTGCCCACTTCTCCAGGGATTCCAGAGGACCACGCTGAACACTGTCGATTTCTTCACTGTAAATAATAAACACTGTCACTTAATCTACTGTGTCTAGTGTCGTTCCGGGTCTCGTTACAACTGGGTTACCTTGAAATCATAACAAAGATAGAACTTTAGTGATTCCACAGGTCACCTCACCCAGCAGAGGGATGATTTCCTCAGCCAGATGTTTCTGTGGAATCTTGCCGCTTATAGTACAAAATCATTTTAGTTTACATATAAAGAGACAAAACTCACTTGTAATGTGCACAAGTACACATTTAGTAAAAAAAAAAAAAATTAAAAAAGCTGCTTTGCATGCATGCAGGCTGCAGAATCAGACGTTCTTAGAGCGGCTGACTGCTGTTGGTTTATCCCAAAACAGGACATCATTAGCTGCACCGGCCTCCAGCAGCTCGCTGGTAAAAACAAAAGCCATCTTTAAAAAATAGCTAAAGAGTTTGGTTTTGTGTTTCACAGAGAGAAAGCTGTAGCAGGACAAAATATTAAAAATAATAACAGATTCAACGACTGTTTAATAAACCAGTGGTGTCCTTTTTGATATTAAAGGAGTTTCCTCAGCAGTAGCAAAAGGCTAACTAATAGCTAATTGTAGCTTGAGGCTAACAGATAGTTAAAATCAGCAATAGACTAGCTAAAAGTGACAATAGGCTAGCTATTAGCTAAAATAAATTGTAGATAACGCACAATAAAAATAGTGGAACCTTATCTAGAAACTACAGGAGAACCAAATACAGGAAGTTTGTTGAAGCAGATTTAAAAACGAACTACATTTTAGAAGGAGATGAAGAGATTTTGTTGCAATCTTTTCGATAAAAGACGAAACATTTCAACAAAGAAGGATCCGACCAAAGGACCTGTTGTTAGATTTCTGAGGAAACGTTTTAGAAATAAAACGTTAAATATCTTGTTAAAAAAAATGCTACAGTAGCTCAAAGTCCTCATGTCTGAACAGCGAAAAATAAAACACAAAAATAGAAACAAACACAGCAAAATAGTAAAGCAGAAAAAACAATGTGAATATATTCATGAAGCTGTTTGTCATTAATGAAGTGAGTCAGCATCTGACTGCATCAACACGCACACGTTTGAAGCTTTACAACTTTTCCTTTCAGGCAAACATCAAAACACTGTACTGAGCATGCTTTGCATCACGATTACCTCTGGAAAGGTCAGCTTTTTTTTTTTTTTATGGTCCAATAAAAAAAGTGAATTTCTTGCTCTTTTTAAATCCCAGTTCTGTTTAGCTTTTCCACCTGAACTCTGTCCCCCCATGTTGAGGTCACCATGTCAGCAGGGCGAATAAACTGGAGTCTCTTCTTCTGTGTTCGTGGTCTCGTGGTTTCGAAGCCCGGGGGTGGGTGGGGGGGTGGGTGTGGGGTGGGGGCTGAACCATTCCCCTTTTTCACTTCTTCTTTCATGGTTCTGTTCTGCGTCACAAGGCCCGTCTGTTCTGGGGCTGCCCCACCTGGAGCTGCTCACCATTTGGTCAGAGAGTTTGCTAGATCACTTTCATAAACCAAACGTTTATGAGAGTTATTTATTTACTTTGAATCGCCTGCTGCTGA
This sequence comes from Hypsolebias martinsi, assembly GCA_031762355.1. Taxonomy (NCBI): domain Eukaryota; kingdom Metazoa; phylum Chordata; class Actinopteri; order Cyprinodontiformes; family Rivulidae; genus Hypsolebias; species Hypsolebias martinsi. Next base: position 31,029,066 of record JARVGQ010000547.1, on the reverse strand, counting down.
AGGTGAATGGTTGATAATGTTTTACTGCTCTGTGTGTGGGTTTGTTAATGTCTGTTAGCAAAATATCTCATGAACCACTGGACAAATCTTGATAAACTTTTAGAAAGCAATGAGAACTGGTAGGGTAGTCAGATTAGCAGATGTTGAGCTCTGATGAAGTAGCTGAGAGTCATCCTCACGCGTTGTTCAGAATGTTGTTTTAAGGTTTGAGCAGAAAGGCTGTGAGGGTGTAATGTAATCTTTATTTGTTCTTTTGTTTGATCTGAAATGTTTTGAGCATGGGTGAGTGAGTGTGTCCGTGGATTATGTGGTGATGTAATGAACAGATTAAATTGACCACAGTGTTTCGTGAACTTTTACTGCTGACATGAACTGAAAGCGTGACTATGCTGTTACTGACCACCAGAAGGCGCTGATTTGAGCCAGAGTCTTAACAACTCTGAGCCTCCTGAGGCTTCATCACAACCTCTGACAAATCAGTCATGGAGTACTCCCATAATGACACTGTGTGGTTTTAAAATGTTGAACACTATGTTTTTCTTTTGAATTACCCGATGACATGTTGGCCTCTTCCTGCTGGAGCAAAAGGCTGAGGACTCTTAAACCATCAGGCCATTGGGTTTTTGTTAGTTATCTGTTTATTAAGTTACATTTTTGTGTATAAATATATTTAGCTGACCTCTTATATAGATTATTCTTAGTTTGGAATTTGTTTTAATATCAAGAACACAGTTTTTAAATATTCTCCTGTGTTCTCTATGCCCTGGTCAATGTACACGGTAACTTTTATCATCTTATAATTTAAATTTAAAACTCTGAACTGGCACTGAACAACATGCATTCATTCAAGGATGTTTTAATCTGTCAGTGTTTAGTCAGCTGGAAATCTGGACAGTTTATGTATCGCCCTAATGACAGGGGAATGCTTTCACGATGGCAAATAATTCAGTCATCTGTAAATATGGTCTGTAATTTAGTTTCAGACAAGGAGGTGAGCATTAGAGTGAGGTTCATTCAGTTTGTGCAGTAAGTTTTAGTCTAAAAGAAAGGAGGGGTACGTATGAAGGGAAATGTTTGATTTACTGTCTTACCATGAAGCTCATTTGTAAAAGCTGGACAGTGTTATTGTAGGAATGATTTAAAACAATAAAGTTATAAATATCAAGAGACTGAGGAAAGCCGTTGATGTTTGTTATGTGTTTTACATTCAACATGAGTTTCTTTTTGGCTGACAACCATGGAGACTTTAATCAACCCAAAACTCCAGCTTAGGTGTTAAATGTAGATCTGTTAGGTCTTGTATTATTAAACTGTGCTGCAAAAAATGAAAATGTGAAGAACAAGATTTGAAATTCAAAATACATTTTCAACATGGAAGCCTGATTAAAAAAAAACTTTTTTTTTTCTGTCAACTTGCATGTCATTTCATGCTTAACTGTGCAGGAATTAAACTACTCCCAATATTTGCATGATAAAATAAGATCTGAAAGACTAAAATACAAAAACATGAGTCAGCGATGGAGTTCTATTTACGTGAAATGCTCCAAACACAAGTTCCTGTTTCTAGGTTTGATTATCTTTATTTAAAAATCACTGCTGTTGTCAGATGATAAAACATGCCTGTTCACCAGCTAAAAACTGAATACCGTATTTTCCGCCGTACTCGTTGCTTTGCCGTAGAAGTCGCATATGTCCAAATATATCTAAAAAAAATGGTGGAAAAAATCTATAAATATGTTGCTTTGTCATATACGTCTCATTTATTATGCGTCCCCACTGACACTTAGCGTTTGTTACGTGTCAGTGGTGACAACCTGGAAATGTGAGCTGGTGTTGTGCCAAAAACCAATGGGCTGCCAAATGGCGGCCGCAGGAGTGTGCACAGGATGACTTTAAAAATAATTTAACAAGATTAACACTTAAAAACAATTGTTTGTTTGCTCAGAATTACAGCAAAGGTGTGTCTGAGTCTAACATTTGCTTAATAAAAGGGCTTTTAACAGTCAAATCGTCTGCGTTCGCTGCCTCGGTGCTTCAGGACCGCAGAGAGGGAGTTTAAAAAAAAAAGGAGGAATGCTGCTCGTTTCTTCGAAATTTAACAAGAAACGCACCTAAAACAATTACTTGTTTGCTCGAAATTATAGTAAAGGTGTGTCTCAGTTAAACTTTTACTTAATAAATACACTTTAATGGTCAAATTAACAGCATCTCACCGAGGTGGTGCAGCTGGTTTGACGGCTCCAAGCAGCGAGCACAACGAAGGTGGGTATATGGCAGGCCGATTGTGTCATTAATAGTTGGTGAAAATTCTCAGTCATCCAGGACATGGTAAATTCCAAAAAGTTCAAGAAAAAAAAACAAAGTATAAAATATAATAAAGTCCAGTTGTTTTTGCATTGAACTTTTTCGAATTTGTCATTATAGCCATGATACAACATCATGCCACACTGCTACTACTATGCTGCTGCCATCTAGGGGCTGAAAATTGTACTGTTTTAAAAAAAAGTTGGGGTTTTTTTTTTTTTGTTTTGTTTTTTTTTTCAGAATGAATGAAAATGGTCATATCGCAACCAAAAATTTGTTTATAAATACAGGTAGTCCTCGACTTACGAACGGGTTCCGTGCCTAAGGACCGTTCATACCTCGATTTTGCCGTAACTCGGAGCGCCGACCACGTGGCTGCCATAACTCCGGATTTTCGGCCATAACTCGGAGCGCCGGCCACATGGCGGCCATAACGTCTTCTTAAACATGTTTTTTTCAATGTAAAACAACAACAGCATACTTAGAATGCCGTTTTAATGTGTTTCCAAGCAGTTAGCTAACAAAATACCCTAAAAAAAAAAATCGAAAAAAAACATAAAATGCTGCATAAAAAAGACAATGTGAGGTGTGATGACGTCACTGGGGCGGCGCCGTAAGTCCGAGTTGCCGTAAGTCGATGGCGCCGTAAGTCAGTGACCACCTGTATATGAAGGCCAAATGTTTTTATGTTGTTTCTACTTATGGTGTTTTAACAATATAGCCTTAATTTCAGTAATGTGTTATTCTTAAATTACTGTTTTGTGATTTAGTGTATATAGGAATATAATAGTATTTTGCTAAAATATGAAAATTGTTATGCAAGAAAATTAAAACTGACTATATTGAGACCCATTTTTGAGCAATTAATCTTTGCACTTTGTGAAGGGAAGTTATTCGGCTTGATTTCTGATGGGGCAGCAGCAGCAGAATGTCACACACTATGATGGTACTACAATACATGTAGTGAGAGACAACAGACTTACAGAAACTGCAGATAAAAAAATACAAATTTACTCATCACATACTGTCTCTTACCTTTAAGTGGAAAATCAATCCAGTGAGACAAAAAAAAAAGAAAAAAAAAAGAAAATAATAAATTGAACCAAACATTTTAGGACCCAAGGGGGGAAAATAAATAAATAAATAAATAAAAACCAGCTGCATTTTACTTTTTACAACTTTTTTACTGCTTGAAAAACACTTTGAGTAAAAAAAAAGAAAAAAAAGTTCTTGAACTTTTAGTTCCTTTTAAATTGCAGAAAATATTTTATTTATTTATTTATTTATTTATTTATTTATTTATTTAGGTTTTTTTTTTTCATGTAGGAAAAATAACCATATTAAACTTGGATTCATGAGACTGTTGTTTTCTCATGACAGATAATACACATAAGCATAAATAAATCTTACAATTGATCAGAGAAGTTACCAAGAAAACTATTACAGTACTTATATATTTTTAATTGAATAATGTCCAAGTGTAATTAAACATTCTTGTACTCCAATAACTACATTCACATTTTCTTATATATTTTGTCCTCTGTAAACATGGAAATTATTATCTTGAAGTTGACACAAATGGACACAAACCAAGCATTTTTATGGCATTGTCTTATCTAGAAACCATATTGCTCTTTTAACCTTATTTATACTGTCAGAAGAAACAAAAAAAAGCAATATTTTATATTCCCTTTTACAGCTGGCCTGTACAAAAAAAAAAAAAAAGGATTTCCATAGTCACTCTATAGTTCACTGGACAACAGGGACGGCATTTTTATTGAAGGTATTTTTCCATTTTCTTATGTAAATGAGGAATTTGACACACCTGAAGTTTTCTGTCAAATGCATGTGTGTGTATGTAAGCGTGTGTTTGTGTGTGTTTAGTGTTTTGTTTGTTTGAGTCTCTGTGAGGGAGCTCCATCTGTGTGTGGACACACATCATTCAGTATGCCACCAAGTGGAGCAGAACATGGGAGAAATTTTAATCAAGGCTCTCAGCGAGCCTGTTGGGTTTGTAGAGGTAAGTGATTTTGATTTTGTGTGAGTATGTGTGTGTGTGTGTGTGTGTGGTGGAGGGGGGATTGCTGTGTGCATGTGCATCTGTGCTTGCGAACGTTAGTTATTGGAAACAGCGTCTAGGGCGTTGTGATGAAACATTAAGACTTCTCCCAACAGTGATGAAGAAGCAAATAGTTCTGTGTGACCTCAGAGTGGCTTCTTGGAAGAGAAAAGATTACTGTGACTGGTTGGCTCAGTACTAATACAATATCCATGCATGTTTGGGGTCATTTATTTTGCCCACCACAGTGGACTGAAAACCAATTTATCACCACAGAAGAGCAACATCATCAGGCCAAGACTCTGCAATTTACGCTCATCTCCAGGCCAGATGTCACTCTTTAAGGGATGAAGTTGTTCACATCCTCGATTCCTTCATTCAACCTTTATTTATACAGGTTAGTCTCACTGAGCATCAATGACGCATTTAAAGGAAGCCATCTTTTTGAAAATAAACTGTCCATCATTAAACAGGGGCATACGCCTCCGTGTTCAACTGCACCCCTCTCATTGTTCGTATCACTTAGCTCCCTTTGAATAGTAAGGGTTACCAGGGTACCAAGCAAGATTAGGTTAATGGTCCTCCTTGATCATGTGACCAGCTAGTCCTGGATGTCAACAACAAACTGGTTGATCCAATATGAGAAGGTGCTATTTATAAGACTGAGTGTATTACAGCTCATCAGACTGACAAAGTCATTTGGATTAAAGGTGAAATGTTTCAACATTTTTTTTTTTTTTAAATACTGTACGTCCAAAGGACCTGACAACTCTTTTAGATATTCTTACCTGAATTACTGAGCATGCATCAGAGCAATTTATCACAAGTTCTCACTGAGCTACTCTCTTTTTTTCTTTCATCCTTCTGATTGTCTCAGATCATTCTTACTTTGTATATCACGGATGCAAATTCAAAATTCTTTGTGGTTTTATAATGGGAAAATGAACACATTTACATGCAGTCTCTTTATTTTGGCCTCATTTTTATCAAAAAAACTATGGTTTTGGGGGGGGGGGGGGGGGGGGGGGGGGG